>LPNX010703569.1:0-34152 GCA_001517045.1 Pseudotsuga menziesii | reverse complement strand
GAGAGAGAGCAAAAATATACTTCTAGGATTTAAAAAAGTATATTTCCCTATGGGTTTCAAAAGGGAAAATAAATCATTGCAAGAACCACAGCAAGAGGAGATGATTGTATACATTATATCTTGTGTAGAGAGAGAGAGAGAGAGAGCAAAAATATACTTCTAGGATTTAAAAAAGTATATTTCCCTATGGGTTTCAAAAGGGAAAATAAATCATTGCAAGAACCACAGCAAGAGGAGAACAACCCAACAAACCAAAATCAAGAAAAATTTGAGAAAAGAAACTCAAGAATTTCAACAACCCTAAAATATGGCAAAACAAAATAAAATCATCAGTGGAGTCGCCAATTATGTTTAGAGAAATAAATCCCTAACAATTGTTTGGGTTTAGTTGTCACAGAGAAAAGACATGAATAAAATCAATTCTTACAAGTAAGCAAATCCTGTTCCAATCTTTTGTGGTAGAATACCTTGGGTCTTGAGCTGTGCTCCATAACTCCAACTTCTTGTTGGAATTTCTGAAATGAAAGTAAGGAAAGGTGAAAGCATCATAATAACAATAAAATATTGTAAAAGAAAACTTGAAAAATTAAAGATTCTCAAATCCATATAAATTGTTATTCACATAAATTAACATGTATATAAAGACCATGTATTGGACAGGAAAATAGTTCATTCATTTATTGAAAACAACAACAAGTTACATAGAACAAATAAACCTGATCATATTGCTACCATTCTTAAACCGGGTCTCAGGTTCTTCCTCCCGATCCACTTCAAGTACTCTAACATTGCTCAAGGTATTTTCTCACAAAGTATGTCCAAGAGATTCGAGGAATTCTCTAGCATAATAAGCTTGTAATGAGAATAATGGAAAACTAGGGTTCCATATAGGGAAAGAAGGATGTTGTAGATTGGAGAAAAAAGGGTTCTTCAAACTGATAGAAAAGAGGGTTTCTTCTCCACGAAATATCTCTCCAAGAAAAAGCAAGGGTAAATGGTGTGTAACCCCATTTTTTTCTCTCCTACACTCTTTTTATGACTTGTGAGGAGCATTGGAGTTAAGAGTAGTTATTCACAAGATTTGGGTGTTGGGGAAGGGTTTTGAACCAAAACTGGCCCATGAGGTAACATATTCTTTAATGTTTGTATTTTTTACCCTTATGCAGAAACATACCCGAGCTAGACACACTTAGGGCATCTATACATGATATATCCAAGCATAGGGCGTGCATTTGCTAAGAAATATAATTTTTTAAAGGAATTTCTCCAAATAACTAAATGTCCATGATAACACAAGGGAAAAGGATGTCTTAAACTAGGAACATGGATAAGATAAACCACTATAATGTCTTGGGATAAATTATGCAAAAAGACAATGTAACAACATTTCCTTAATAGTTTTCCTCAACTTTTGTCCTTTGGCAACTACTTGAAAAAACTGTGTATTCTCACCTCCACTATTTAGCCACAGGGCATGACTTTTTAGTATCCTTGTCTTTTTTTTAATGCTATTAGCTTATTTTTTTGTCTTTCCAATTGATAAAGGAGATTCTTTGATTCATTGTCAAGAACACCACCCCCCCACCCCCCCCACCCCCTGCCCCCCTTCCCCACTTATAATTTAGAAATAGCTTGTAGAGATTCTTCTACCTTTTTTGAGATCTAGTTCATCCCTAATCTTCTTTTGATGGGCCCATTTCATAGTTTCTTGCTTCATATTTTTCAAATTGTTTGCAAAATGTTCTGAGGCTAACCTTTGAGAGCCTGGGTTAAGTGACTAAAAAACCTATATTAGAATAGATTTATATTCTTCATCCTTTAACCAACAAGAATTAAAAATAAACTAGGGTTTTTCCCCCAAACCCTTGAATCCCAAGAAAATAGGATCGTGGTCTGATTCTCCCCCACATCCAACCCATAGTCTCACACTATTCGGCTTATCAACCAACTGAGCAACTACTATAATATATGTCCAACCTTTTTTAGATGTGTTCCTCACTTGATCTCATATTCCTACAGGTCGACATCAGATTGATTGGTTGAATGTCGACGAGACTTATGCTCTCTAATTGATGTAGAAAATAGATTACAAGAAAGTCGAGGTTAGACTTTGGGCCCCATACCTCTAATGCACCCATACTAAAATTTAGGTCTCCCCCAATGATGATATTTGGGGATGTAATAAACTATTTGACACTAAACCATTCCACAAAGACTTCTTATCTCCATATGGACCATAAAAATTGAGAATAGACAATTCCAACCCTAATTATTCCACCAGAATATCAATTGTGAGTCCTAATTCACAACCCCAATTATAATTAACCTTGATGACTGAAGGATTCCATCCTGCAACTAGTCCCCCCAGTCTTCCCCTCTCATCTGAGGTGATAAAATGCCAGTACTTGAATATTAAATTTAAGAATTTTCTCAATTTGTTCTCCCTCACCCATAGTTTCTTGAAGGAGTATTAAATATAGAGTGTTGGTAGAAACCAACCTCTGTAATGATGATTTTTTGTCGGGTTCACCAACCCCCTGCAATTGAAGGATATAATTTTCATTTAGAAACCCTTTCCAGGGCTCTCACTGCTCTAAGTTCCCCAATAATAGACTATTTTTTCCAACTACCAAGTCATACTTGTCTCTTTATTATTTCTTATGTATATTTTATGTTATACCTCGCTCACTTCCAACACCAACAAGATTCTTGGTTTTCCCAAGCCCCCCTTCCAAATTTCAGATTCATTTTGTGAGGTCATGGGCCTAAAGTTGTATCTAGAAGGGTTTACCTCTAAATATTTTGAGGATTCATGCTCAAGTGAAAATGTGGGTTGAGATATCATTCCATCCGCCAAGATACTAGGGCATATAACTAAAGAAGAGGGATAACATAATGACATTCATGTCAATGAACCAAAAAGTGATAGAGGAGCAAGGTGTTGTGTGGTATTATTTACTTGCAAGGATAACAAGAATATGTGACAGTCAACATAGGGAATACTTTCATACTTAGGGTCGAGTCATCTCAAAATCCAATATCTTCTTTGATTTTTTAATCCTTTTAGAGCTCTAGTTGGTCAAATGTATGATCAAGCTTGAGTGCCATTTATTTCTCAAGACCCTCCAAGTCCTCTTACTATGTCTAAATAGACCTACCCTCAAAAATATCAACTTCCAGAAGAGTTGACTTTTGAATCTTCCACTCTTTGGAATCGAACCTCCCACCTCCAACTATTTCGAAGTCATAATTCTCTTTTTTGAGTCACTCGAAGACCTTTCCACAAACGTTGGTATAAAACATAGATGATAAGTGTTATAAATAGATCTTGTTCTTAGTTTATCTATTCTTTTTGTCCTAATTTTCAACCGTTGGTTTAAAATGATTTTATATTTCATGTTGATTTTAAGAATTTTTGACAATCAATAATTTTGGTTGGATTTAATGCTTTTAATGGTTGAATCATTTCATTATTTTATTTTTAAGGTTTGTCTTTTGGGATTATTAGTTAATATGTACATCTTTAAGCTTTCAAAAACTTATAATAAAAGTTCATTCCAAGTTTTGATTTAAAATCTAATTCTCATTTTGGAGTCCTTTGTCAAATATTTTCGTGAGGAAATTCAACTCTGTTTTTCCTGTTTTTGTCATTGTAATTGGGAGCATATTACGAGGATATGGAAATGAATTCAGGAAAAAAAAAAGAGGTTTTTGTCCACAACAAAATCATTCACAAAAACCTCTCTCAGTTTTGCAACAGCTGTTATCGTTTGAGAGATTCAAATTAATCTTTGTGGCCTATTTTCAGGGTTGGAATTATTTAATAATTTCTTGTTTTAGTCACAAATTTGTAGAACATATTCCGATCAATTGAAGAGGAATTTTGAAAAACCAAGAGAAATTTTTGTTCATAACATACTCATTTAAAAAAACCTCTCTCAATTTTTACACAGGTGTTCCGGATCGAGAGATATGAAGGCGTCTTTGAGACCCAAATTTCCAGAAATTCGCCAAATTTCTCCAAATCCGATTTGCTATTTTTGGGTCAATTATGTTTAAAGATTTTGAGTTATCATGTAACTAATTGATGTAACTGTTTCAAATTTCGACCTAGAAGGTAGTTATGGAACTACTTTACTTTTGTAATGATAAAAGGAAGACAAACATACAGTTTTGAGGGGGGGATTTTTCACTCAAGGAGAGGCTTTTAGAGCTTTGATTTCTCAAGCTAGCACTTATAACTCTTATGTAAGTGGATGACTGTTATTGATTATATATTAACTGATAAGCCCTTTTACCTGTCATGCTTTTTCATTTCTGATCTGTTTGATTGCTCAGTCTACAATTTCATTTCTTGTTTAAAGTTTTATTCATGTAAATGCTTGTAGCTTGTGGGTGGAATTAGTATTTCATGTGTAATGTTTATGGCTTATTGGGATGTGTTTGATCCCCAGTTTATCCAAGTTGCATGATTCAGTTCTGTATTAGCTTGTGGATGTTTATTTCCTCCTTGCTGATGAAATTTTAAAACCAAAACCATAAACCAAAACCCTAAAACCTATTTTATTTAATTTTACTTTTGAGATTGTGTTGGCTTGTTCTTCTGGTAGTCTAAGAACGATTTCTGGCACAAACAATAAGAAGCAATCGAATGGACATACTAGTGGTACCTCATGCGTCGTAATAGAACACCTTCATATTCTAGTTTTTTTATGAGGGTGAATTGACCCCTGTCAATTTCCATATCCTCCTAAAGTCCTTCACAAGTATCCACACTTACCAAGATTCTTTCCACGCTCATTTCTTTGATATATTCGAAATGCATGTCTTCCTTTGATATTTTTTCCAGTATATTACCAATGCCTCTGAATGATTTAATCTGGGGTAACCTTGATATCAACCTGATCTGGTTCTGGGTTCACTTAACAAAAGGATTAGTTATATGACTGTTTTAATTGAACCCGATTACATTTAAGGCTTGAATCCAATTTACATATTAAACTATATGAATGTGTTGTTAGTCTCATATATCATCACTTAATGCATTTAATCAACATAATTGTAGAAATAACATGCACAAGAAAACATGAGATAAGAGATCAACACATGAGGCGAGAGATCGTCGAGTTGTTAACATATTCCATCAGACTATGTTGGCTACATCTTTGGGCTATGCTCAACTGCGTAGCAGATTAATTCTCTTCTTCAAAGATACTCTCCTTTTCAAAGGGATGAATTCCCACATCATTAAATGGCAGTATCAAAGAGATGTTCTCATGTGAAAAGAGTTGATTCTCAAAATTGTGTGACTATGTGTCTCATACAAAGGGACAATATCCTCTGACAAAGGCTGATCTCTCACATAGCATGTGGCATAAAATGGACTCTCTCACAATAAGTGGAAAATTTCCACTTTACAATATGGAAGCATCAATATTTGACGCACAATACAAATAAAATGCACTAGTGGTGGACCCTAGTCACAATCCCACTAGAAGATGCACATGGACACTAGCTTTTGTGGGCCATCAATCATAAGAATTTATTACACGATGGAGAGATTCAATGATTTAACATTATAACCATAAAATAAATACCCATGTCAAAGGGAAAAATAATAAGTTAAACTTCTACCCAAGTTTTTGAGCCCTCTTTGTCTCATGTGCTTGGTCCCTTGGTCTCGATGGCCTCCTTGAGACTTGTCCTCCACAATGACTTGTTACAAGTGACCTTCTTTTTCAAAGCACATTGGTGAAGTTCTTATTTAGTGTATGGGGATCCTAACCAACCCCCTTTTTCATGGTAGCCAAAATCCAAATGTGGTATGGGTTTAAAAAGGAATAACCAAATTTTTGTTGCCATTCAAACATATGGCATAGCCATTGGTAAATATATCCAACCACGATTCAAAATTGGGAAATAAAGTGGTTCGAATAGTTGAATTTGTTGAACTTAATGCTATGTATATAGAATGGTTGCTGGAGTACATGATAAATGTTGGTGTACATATTAATCATATGTTAAATGTGGTGTGAATTGTTCTATATCCAACCAAATGTGACTTGATAACACCATTTCCATGGTGTTTTACCAATCCTCCATCAACTATAGGTGCATCCAAAACAAATGTTTTATGGTTCCACTCTGTGCAAAATTAGTCAACCACCATCAACTTGGCCCTACTGATGCCATATGTTATATTGATATTTGGAAGATGGAGTCCCAGGTTCAAACCTACGGGCTCCACTTTCTTCTTAACCGCACCAATTATTTTAAACATAAATACAATATTGCTCACTGTCATAACAAGCCTTAAATATTGCACAATTGTGGAGGCTCTTGATTAGTAATACATGGAACATGGGTTCAAAACCAATCGACCCACTTTTTCCCGCCATTTGGAAACTTCTCCATTTTAAATCAAGTTCATGCAACCTAGGTCCTATAGTTAAGCAACATAGTGGTAGCACATTGGCAAAGTCTTGTGCTTGTTAGAATTGAGGTTGTGGGTTCCTTACCTGCAACCTCAGTAAATATTTTGGGTAAACACAAATAAAACCCGACCAATTGGGAATGCCACATGTTAACAGTTGATAGGTCCACATAACTGCCATTGGAATGGCAACTCAAATGTGCCAAGTCATCTTGACTTACCAAATGTAATTACAAAGGGCTGTGTCATTGGGATGACAACTCAAATGTGCCAAATCATCTTGAATTGCCACATGTCATTGGGATGACACCTCAAATGTTCCAAGTGTGCCAAGTCAAGTCATCTTGACTTGCCACATGTCATTATAATAGGAACTGTAATGCCCTGCGCCACCATTTCAATGGTGCCATGTGTCACTTTTGTTTTGTCATTTAGAACCATATAATTCATTTCTTGTCGAAACTTCAAAATATAATATCATCTTCATCCGTAGTCCATTTGAAGTGATTCAAGTGGCGTTGGAATTGTCTCTATAATATCTTCAACATGGTACAATTTTTGTTGATATTTGATGGATTAATTTTTTTTCCTTTCAAGATCCTCTTGGATCACTAAATACATCCAAGGACCAGTAATTGAGTGGCAGGCCAGGAAGGTGGACCCTTTCGGGTAAATATCCAACCTATCTCGCTTAGCATCAAATAATGGCATCCATAACTTAAGAGTCATTTGGGACACCCCAATGCACCATTTATTTTCCAAAATCCATTGTGTGTCTTCCATATTTTCAAATATAAAAACGAACCACCCCTTTACAAGAACCAAAACCTTAGTAGTATATCTGAGCCTTTCTCCCCAAAGTTCCCTAGCCCAGACAGTGAGGGATTTGACATTAAAGTGATGGTTGATGACTCTTCCTGTAATAGCCAAATTTTCCATATCGACGACCCTATGAAGTTGAATGACATACCTAAATACAAACTTATTTCATATTCCTTGATTCTTTAGAACCCTCTTCTTCTTCTAACCTTTCTTTTCTTATTCCATTTACCCAACGTTGTCGTGCAAATCCTGCACCCTACTATCAACATATACGACAACCCTATCCCCTTTAGCCACTTCTTCATTTCCTAAAATAACCCCTTCGTAAGGGAGGTCCTCAGAAACCCTCTCAGAATGTGCATAAAGTTCATCAAAGAGAGATAAAAAAAATGGTTAGGTCAAAAGGCACATCTTCAAGTGTGATTGTTGTTTGAGGAGCTGTGATCAAGATCCCCTTGAGTGATCGAAAGGGTGAGAATACTAATTTGTTCTCTAGCATAGTGGAACCAAAGACCTCAAACAACTCAAATCCCTATAGAATCGGGACCAAACCAGGAGCATTGGACTGCACCGCAGAGGGTTGGGGGCCTTCCATACCTAATGTATAACATTCCTAGTGCTCTGGAGCAATGAAAAATAATTCCATATTGCTTTTTATTACACCACCAACAAAGGGTTTAGGATCCATCGAGTTGTTTGTTTCCTGTTCTTCTCACACAAAAAAACTATTACCTAATATAACCTTAATCCCTGACACATCCTAATGCCTTCCAAGTGGCACGTCTCAAATCTCATCTTTGTCATGTGAGTAAGAGGAATATTCTACTAGTTCCTCTACTTATTCCATAATAGAGTTACCCCATTAAAAACTTGTCCAAGTACATCTGACCAAGTACTAGCTAACATGTTTAATTTTTACATCAATCACTAAGCATTGACGTATATCTTTTATTTTATTACTTTTATATATATATATATATATATATATATATATATATATATAATTCATTAAATATATTGAAAATGAATATAATTGGAGTACCAAATATCTTTAAAAGTTAGATTCAAATATCCAAGTTTGAAAGACAAAGGAAACGCCTTGAAAATACTCAACTTGATGAGCTAATGCTTGTAGAGTAGAGGGCCAAAGGAAGATTCTTTCTTCATGTGAGGGTTTGTAGTGTGCTTGTGTGGTGAAATATTGTTCTCGAATGGCTAGAGTTCCATCGATGTCTATCATATGAGTCTATTTATATCTTTTGCCTACTTGGGTCATTGTTCACTTTCTCCCGTATTAATGGCCTTTCAATTGAGGGATTGGGAAAATATAGGGTCTCTCATCGAGCGTCGAAAAGGAGCAAAGTGTCATATTCCCTTATATAGTATAACGTAATATGATATAAATTGCAAAGAAGATAGATGTTGTGGGTTTAGGGTTTACTGGTGCGAGGGTTTCATGGCAGTGGAGCGACGATTTCATGGCTGTCATTGTACAAATTTCTGGCTTTTTGTTATGAGGTGTTTCGGGGATGGCAATTACATAGCTTTGTTGGTTTCATTTTGAGTGCCTCTTGATTGTATCTTTCTGGTTAAGTGTTTGTGGTTTTGTTTATTGTGCCTTTATGTTAGGATTTCTCCGACTGCCTTGCTTCCTTGCCACCCTTGCTTGTGTGTTGTTTATCTTCTGGACTCTTTCGGGTTTTTGAGCCGGCCTTCATCTCGCTGTCAATACCAATGGCTGGAGTCCCTCCTCATAGCTGAGGACTAGTACCAACCAGCATAAACAAGTGGGAAGGATATCTTTTCTAGTTGGTATTTGACATTGAGGTTTTCTCTCGGTTTCTGTCTTCTGTTTTTTTGTTGTTCCTGCTACCCCAGGCCTCTAGAAGCTTCTGGATGCTTTTGCCTTTGGATGGCCGTTTTGTCCTTTGTTTTATTCTGTCGCTTTGTGCGATTGCTGCAATGATAGTCTTTGGGTCAGGAATCCCGGCTTGTGACTATGTGCATGAGGACTGACGATATTCCTGTCAGGTCCTCTTCGAAGTGGACGGGCGCCCCTTTTTTGTTCATTCCTGTCACTGTCTGCTCATTTTTTATGTGTGGTGATGAGGGTTTTTAGCAGGCGGGGTTTCGGAGTTTAGTATTTACCCTTCCTAGGGTTTCACTGGGGTTACGGGACCCCCTTTCGTTTTTGTTTCCGGGGTCTTTTGTTGTGGTCATCTTACTAGGGTTTATCTCTGGGTTAAGGTATGCCCTTTAGTGTTGTGGGAAGTTCATCGAATTCCACATTTTGTTTCCCCTTGTTTTTCTCTCATGCTGGATTCTTCGGATAGGCCGGCGACTGCATCTGCTGGCCGACTAGCTGACCATTTTAGGCGACGTAGGAGGACAAAAACCCTCAAGGCTAGGGAAGGAAAATTAAACTTCGTGGTTGGTAGAGATGTATATATTGACAGGGTTGAAGCCTTATGCTCCAGGGCCCTCATCAGGAGGCTTGAATATGCATCTTTGGACAAGAAACAGTGGACAGAATGGGCATCTGAGAGATGGAAGCCACTTATCAATTATGTGCCTTCCATTAGCCTCTTAGTCAGAGGGTGGATTGTGTTTGTATTTTTGGAGGTTGAGCATGCTTCAACTGTACTAAACAGGCTGTGGAGGGTTGGAAAAGGCTCTCTGGTCCTCAACAGGTGGCATGTGCATTTCAACCCGGCGAGGGAAAGGATTAAAAAGAGACACCTTTGGTCTCTCTTACCGGGGTTGCCATTTCCTCTTTGGAACCGTGCTATTCTGATGGGTCTTGGAGATACGATTGGCCGTTTCATCGCCATTGATGAGGACTTCATGAATAATTTCGACAAGAGGATCGCTAAGATCTTAGTGGAACTTGATACCTCCATCGGTTTACCGGCTGATATTGATATTTTTTGTAATGGGAACATCATCTCTCAGCGCATCGATTATCAGGGGGTACCATTCCGCTGCAGCTGCTGTCGGGAAATTGGACACCTGAGGAGAAACTGCCCATCGATGCCTCTTTCCTCACATTCTCCGGTTACCATCTCTCCACATGTGGAGCCTTTGTCTCCCTCATCGGCGCCGGGACATGACCTGGTAAGACAATCATCGATTCTTCCACTATCTTCTTTTGATAATTTGAAAGAGGCTTGTGTATCATTCGATGATGCTTACGACTCTGAGATTGCATATTTGGACTCATTTGCTCCGGGGGTTGATCCATTGCCTGTTTCAGGTTTACCCATTGTTAGTACTTCCTGCCCGAGGGTTGTTCACGATGGGGTCATTACCTCTGATATGTCACCTTCTGCACCCTCTGTCCCACATGTAGAGGCTCCATCCGACGGGGGTGTTGTCTCTGACCCGCCACACTTTATACCCTCGTATCACAATGGAGGTGACGTATCAGTTCTGCCTCTTATTGCTCCCTCTGCCCCATCTATGGGAGCTCCTTTAGCTGTGGGTGAATTTTCAGACATGCCACAACTTGTGCCCATTGTTCAAGTCAGGGTTGACGGACCTGATTTTTCGTATTTTTCACCCACTGTCTCGCCTGAGGAGGATCCTTGCGCCGTGGGTGAAGTTTCAGACTTGCCACATTTGATGTCCAATGTACATGTTGGCGTTGTTGGAACTGATTTGCCACCTACTGCACCCTCTGTCCTACCTGTGAAGGCTCCTTACACCGGGGTTGAGGGCTCAGTCTCGCCACTTTCTGCGTTCTCTACTTTCGATGGGGCTGTTGGAACTGTTATTTCACTTGTTGCACCCACTATTCCGTCTGTGGAGGTGCCTTCCGTTGCCTATGATGGTGCTGAATTGCCTCTTACTGCACCCTTGCTCCCTCATATTGCATCGCTGGCTCACTCACCCGGTCCTTCCCTGATTGCACCTATTGGCAGGGTGATTACATCCGATCTCTCCGTTTTTTCTCCACCCCAACCATCTTCGAGCACTTGTGGTCTCGTTACAGCCTCTAGTAGCTGGCATGCTGATGCTCGCCATGTGGATCATGTTTTGCCCCCTTCGGATGTTCCTGTTATGTCCTCGGGGTTGGATGTTAATCATACCCGACCACTGTTCTCACCCGCTGACTTCCCCCCTCTTGTTCCAACGGATTCTCCAAATGACACTTCACCCCATAGCCCAATTGGAGCTCCGTCATTTTCTGATCCATCACTCCATAAAACGTTGAACATCTTTTCGGACAAGTCCCCCCTATCGCCTTCGGTCCTTCCCATGGATTCAATTCATTTTGACAATGTCACCATTAGGAGAAAAAAAATAAAAAATCCTAAGCCGATCTTACCCGAGTCACATGCCCCCGCTCCACACACTCCTTTTTCCACTCGTCTGAAGAATACAGCACGTAAGACTACCTCCTCAAACCAAAGGGTTCTTAGAGCATCGACCCCACCAACTTCGGGTACCTAATGCGTATTCTGTCACTGACTGTATGTGGGTTAGGAGGCTCAGCCAAACAGAAAAGCCTCCACAATTTGTTCTTAACCCTTTCCCCGGATGTGGTCCTTTTTCAGGAAACGATGACCAGCACTTACCCGGCTCTTTTCGCTTTCTCAAAACTTTGCCCTGGGTGGGAATTCTGTGCACTCGACTCTTCTGGTCTCTCGGGTGGCATCCTCTCTGGATGGAACCCGAAAGTGCTGAGATGTAAAGCATACCATACGCTGGCGGGCATTTTGCTAAATGTTTTGATGAGGGGGTTTTCTCTGCCTTTTTCCATCCTAAATGTCTATGGCCCTTACTTGCATCAGGATACTTTCTAGAATGCAGTGTCTTCGGGAGGGATCCTCTCTATTCCAAACCTTATTCTTGCTGGAGACCTATACTTTACCCTGAGTGCCTCTGAAATTTGGGGTTCAAAAGCCCTTCTTGACCCTTTGGGCCCTTTCCTCTCCTCCATTCTTTCTGCTCATCATCTCATGGATATTGCCCCCTCATGTGCCGGACCTACTTGGAGAAATGGTAGATCGGGGGTGGAAGGTATATCTAAAATATTGGATCGATTTTTACTTTCTGAACAGCTCATTGGCTTCTTGCCCAGACACCGTGTGTGGACTCATAGGTGCGGTATATCTGATCATTTTCCTGTTTTGCTCGATTGGGGTGAGCCTCCGAGTCCATGCCTTTACCCTTTCAAATTTAATCATACATGGCTTGGACACGAGGGTTTTTGTGATATGATTCGTCATTCTTGGTTGGCCCCCCCACTGGTCCATTCACTGGATGCTATGATTGATTTCTATGCACAGCTACGACTTTTAAAGGATAAGGTAAGAGACTGGACTAAGGAGGAGACTAAGAGATTGAAGGTCACTGCTTCGCAACTGGAAGCTGAGATTAATTCCCTACTTCTTTTATCACATTCAGCGATTTTGGCTCAGGATCTTCAGTGCATATTAAATGATTTAAAAGCAGAATACAACAAGTTACTTGAACATGAAGTAAACTCTGCCAGACTGCAAAGCAGAGTCTCTTGGGCAAAACAGGGGGACGCCAACACCAAATTTTTCCATGCTGTGGCTTTTGCTCGGAAAAATCCGAATGCCATTTGGAGTTGACAGGATGTTAATGGTGCCTGGATATCGGATGATAAGGAATTAAAGGACCTGGGGGTGCGCCATTTTAAAGAAATTTTTGCTGATGATGGGTTGACCAATCTTTTTGCGCAGCTGAAAGTTATCCGTCTCTTTCCTTCCTATCTCTTTGGGGAAGATCAATGTGCCTTTACCAGTCCTGTCTCCCTTTTGGAAATTGAGGGAGCCCTTAAGACTTTTAAAAAATACAAGGCTCCGGGTCCCGATGGCTGGACGGTTGAGTTTTATTTATGCTTCTTGGATCTGCTGGGTCCTTCTTTGGTAAACCTGGTGGAATCCTCTCATCTTTTGGGGAAGGTTGCACCTGCCATAAACTCAACTTTTATCGCTCTTATTCCAAAAGTTGATCATCCTTCTTGCTTTGGGGATTATAGGCCCATTTCATTATGCAACCTGTGTTATAAATTGATCTCAAAAGTGGCGACATTGAGACTAAAACCCTTTTTGGACTCCAATGTCTCTCCTCAACAGTTTGGCTTTTTAAAGAACTACTTGATTCATGGACCTGTTTCCATTACACAGGAAGCACTACACTCTGTAAAGCTCATGAAAAAATCAGCTCTTATTCTTAAATTGGACTTGACTAAGGCGTTCGATAGGGTAAATTGGACATTCATAAGGCTGTTACTCATCCAGATTGGGGTTCCACTTGTGGGTGTGAACTGGATTATGGGGTGTATTACTTTTGCAAATTTTGCTGTCATTGTCAATGGTTCACCTTCCTCTTTCTTTCCCGCTTCTTGGGGCATTAGACAGGGCTGTCCCTTGTCCCCTTTACTCTTTATTTTAGTCATTGAAGGACTTAACCTCCTGATCGCAGATGCAAAGCGAAATGGCTTTATCAAAGGTATTAAGATATCGGATAATCTTTCACTCACACACCTGCTATTTGTAGATGATGTGATCCTTTTCGGCATGGGCACTTTTGAGGACTGGATAGCTTTTAAGGTTATTCTTGATACTTTCTGTGATGCCTCTGGCATGAAGATCAACATGGACAAGTCTTGTTTTCTACATTATGATTTGGATGATGCTGTGATGAGAAGAATTTCTGACATTATGCCTTACCGTTTTGCTCATCTCAACCTTGGCTTTTCTTACCTTGGCTTTTTCTTGAAGCCCTCCGGCTATCTTGTAAAAGACTGGATTTGGCTCATCTCTAAATTTGAAACTCGTATTAGCCATTGGTCAAACTGGCTCTTGTCTTTGGGTGGCCTCTTGGTACTTGTCCGTTCTGTTCTTACCAGTTTGCCGGTATATTGGTGTGCACTCTTCCCTATCCCATCCTCCATTCTGGATAAGCTCAGGAAACTTATCTTTTCTTTCCTGTGGGGGTCTTCAGCCTCGAAAAAGAAATTTCACCTGATTGATTGGCACCTGTTGGCTCGACCCATCTCCTAGGGGGGCTGGGGTATAAAACATCTTCCTCACTTCTGTTTATCTTTGAGATTGAAGAATTTCTAGTTTGCCTTGAACAATCCTGGAATTTGGAATCAACTCCTGAGGGCAAAATATATGAATAATTTGTCAATACAGTCTTGGTGCAGACTAAAAAATTTCAGACTTTGGAATGTTTCCCTCATTTGGAAGGGCTTTATAAATACCTTGCATTGGATTGGGAAATGCCTAATTTGGCAAGTTGGAAATGGTTCAGAGGTCAGAGTTGGTGCGGACCCAATTGTTGGTTTAGGCTGTTTCTTTTATTCTGTCGGATGAGTTGAGAGCTTATCTGGAAGACTATGGCATTACCACTCTCGATCAGGAAAAACATCATGCTACTGGCCACTGGTTTACTGCAGAGGAGTTAGATTTATGTGCTGAATGGAGTATGCAATGGAGTTTATATATCAGAGGATTAGAATATAATCGGATCAGGCTAGTTGAGGAGACTGATACGCTCCTTTGGTCCTTTGGGAACTATGTGGGTCCTATCAGTGCTGCTCGAGGCTATGACTGTATTGTTCAAAGCAACATTATTGAGGAACATAACCGGGTCTTGTTCTTGCTTTGATCCTTAAAGCTTCCGCTGAAGATTATCTGTTTTACCTGGTTATTGGTTAGGGACAAAATCCTCACATGGGATCATCTACAATCCCATGGGTACAATGGACCTAGTAGATGTGTCTTTTGTGAAAGAGAAATAGAGGACTGTGGACATCTGTTCCTTTTGTGCCCGTTCATGGTGAACATTTTCACTCACTTCTCGAAATGTTTGGGATTCACCTTCTCTCCTCATGACACTGTGTTGTCTTACATGTTTCACTGGTTCAACTCCAGTGCTACATATGATACTTATCGTTATATCCATATCATTATCTTCTGGTTCCTGTGGCTCCATCGTAATCATTGTATTTTTGAAAATGGGAAACCTTTAGCCTCCCTGCTCATATCTAGGATTGAGTGTATGCTCGCTCTTTACCCTGTGCCTCAATTAAAAAAAAAAAAAGAGTCGACAGCTTGGTCCTAGGCCATTGCATGTTTTTCCTGTTGGTTATTTTGATGGTGCGTCACAAAGGAACATGGGAGGTGCTGGGTTTGTGATATATATTAGTGAATCCCATTTTTACTGTTTTTCAGTGGGCTGTGGGATTTGCACTAATACTCGTGCAGAACTGATGGCTCTTTGGTCTGTTCTCAGAGTTTGCTCATTGATGGGTCTACCCATACAAATGATCTTCGGTGATTCTATGGTAGTTATCTCATGGGTTAAAAGACTATCAGCCCTTAAAATACCCACATTGAAACATTGGTGCAATGAGATATTTTCTATGCTGCACATTACCCCACCGGTGGCTTTCAATCATATTTTCCGGGAATATAATATGCTAGCTGATGATCATTCAAAGAAGGCACTTAAATTGGAAATGGGTTCTGGATATTACACAGAAAATCTGGATGGGTTGATCATTGGAGATGGACTTTTTACACTTTTTTGATGGCTTTTATATTACTTTTTACAGCATCCGGTCTTTATGATATATTTTATTTCTTTTTAATTCCTGTATTATGGAGTATTTTCAGCTAGTTGTAATGATTCCAGGGATGATATGTTTAAAGGACACAACAGATTGAAAAGATTTCTGACCTGCATCATCAGGGATGATGAGAAAGTCTGCTCTTGATCAGACTTTGTATTTACTTTTTTGTTGTATGGTCGGCTGTTCAGTTTGTCTTTTGCTGTTCAGTATGTCATTGCTGATTTTAGTTGTTGTGATGTCCTATATTTTGGATGGTGGGATTGGGACCGGACGGTCATGTTTTACTCATGTATTTGTTTAATATGTCTTTTTTATTCATATGAATATCAAAGACTGGTATTTTTTCCTCTGAAAAAAGAGTTGTGGAAGCACGTGTTTACAGGAGCTCATATTTTTTTAGGGTTCTAAATATTTTGAAAATGAATATAAATAAAGTACCAAATACCTTTAAAATTTAGATTCAAATAGCCAAGTTTGAAAAGACAAAAGGAAACGTCTTCAAAATACACAACTTGACGAAACTCTTGATCACTACCTCTAGAATGAGCTCGATATTGTGCAATATCAAGTAATATTAAGTGATTGTAAAAAATTTCAAATATTGTTCCTAAAAATGATTACTTTTCATTTATTGTAGATATCCCTCACGGTTACAATATCCAAAACATTTGTTATGATTGTGAGCTTTATACTTACCAAGCATTCAATAAAGTGGTTGTAGGCTTTCTAGATGTCGCAATATCACCATTTTGGAGTTTTGGAGTTTTTTATTTAGACGGACAAGCAATACTAGTCATATTTGTCAAGTAGAGTGAATTCATTCGCAAGACATTTAGTGTTTAAAGTTGAAAATCAAGTTAGTAATATTGGTAAGACATTTAGTGTTTAAAGTTGAAAATCAAGTTAGTAATATTGGTAAGATATTTAGTGTTTAAAGATAGAAATAAATTTTAATTTTTTACAAGTTGATTGAATTTGTATTTATTTATGTTACAAGGACAAGCCTGATATTGTAGCTCCAATAATGATATATTTATGGGTGATATTGAAAGCATACATCTTGCATATTGGGGAGAAAATGATACTTATGATTATGTTTTTATCAATGAAAAAGATAGATGTAAATATAATCAATATTTGATGTTCTCATCAATGAAAAAGATAGAGGTAAATATAGTCAATTATTTGTTTATAATGTGGTGACTAGAAACCTAACAAATGACTAAAATGATTAGAAGTGAGAGATTGTAAACATTTATTAAAATCCATGAGTAGTGAACAATTATCTTATAGATACAGTTTTAAATGAAAGAGATTGGGTTTTGGATTTGTTCTCGAGTTTAGGTAAGATTTATGATATAATATACATGAAAACATACTTTGATTTTTTAAAGTATTGTTTGTTTACATCATTTTTATTTTTTATTTGTTGGTTAGGTACACCACTAACACGATCTTTACAAAAATGAATAAATTGCATATCTATTGAAAATAATACAATATAATGCAATTTTACTTAGCTGAGAATTAGTATCATCAAAGTTGTTGTAGACTAAATGTAAGAAGTTGGTTTGAAGAAAATAGATTTTAGTGAATCACATGTGGAAGAAATGTCAAAGGAACCTCAACGAAGATTGAAAGATTTATTTGGAAAGAATCACTTTGGACAATTTGCATACATAGAAGACACAGTGAAAGAATGGAATGACCCAATGAAAGTGAACAATAACATTAAAGAAAATGATGACGTGCCTATTGAAAATGATGAATTTGACATATTTGATATTATTGATTAGTTTTAAGATATCCTTGAAGAACATGCTCAATTTGAAAAATAATTAGTAAGTATACTTGTAATGTTTTGACTTTGAGATTTTACATTAAGAATAAATATCCATATATTGTTGTTTTATGATGAATCTTTTTAATATGTTCCTTACCATAGTATATGATTTATATTTTTTCCGTCATTTTTATCAAAATATTTCCATATATTATTATTTTTGTAAGTAAGTACCCACAAGGTATTTGAACGTGTGGCTTTTTATTTACAACTTCTCATCTCAATTACTCATTACCAAATGCTCTAACCCCTGTGGGTTATACTTAATATTATTGTTTTATGATGAATATTTTTAATATTTTATTTACCATATTATATGATTTACATTTTTCCTTTCACTTTTATCTAAATGTTACTTAATGGAAAATAACATTAAATATTGTCATTTTTATACATAAAATCATAAAAATATATTGATAAAATGTTTGTTTGTTTAAATTTGTTTTTGGATTGTGCCAATTAAAGTAAATCTACAAATGTGTAAAAAAAATTACTTTACATTGCATTTAAAAGGTAAACTATTATTGTAACTTCATAAAAATATATAATATATAACATTTTTAATATGGTTAAAAGTGATGTCCGCACGGGTGTGGCTCATTGGCGGTTCAATTGTTATGAAGTCACTTCTTGTAAATTGGAGGTTTAGTTGTTATGAAGTCACTTCTTGTCAATTGGAGGTCACGAGTTCAAATCCCACCCGGATTTACTTGTGTCCCATGTCTTGTGGTGGGTGTGGGGAACCTAGGGGTATAGTGGTAGCAGGAATGGATCCCTGGACCCCATGTCACACGAGTACCAACCCATCTCCAGTTGTCGATTCCCCTAGTCACAAAAAAAAAATGGTTAAAAGTGACAAATTAGGTTTTTGGTTTTTAACATTGAACAAAATGAAAAAATAAGAAAAAATGGCATTGAAAAATATAACCATTTTAAACAAAAGTGAAAACAATTGAAAAGGCAATGTTTAAAGAAAAAAATGTTGATACTTTATAAATAAGAAGATTTAAAATGTCAAAAAACTACCTCAATAAAAAAAGTGTGTAAACAACCTTTTGAAACGATAGTAAAAATAACCACTAAATGTGAAATTTGAAAAATGATAACTCTAGAGGTTCTCGTAATGTTGTTATCTATGTTACCATGTCCCAATAATGTATACATGGTCAGAGTATCTTAATGGCGTATAAGAATCAATCATAAGTAAATCCAAGGTGATTAGAGATTAGGGTTTGGGACAATGTGAAATAGTGTTTGCATCTTTATGTTCCATTCCATTTTGATACTAAAATCAAAAGTGGAATTTTGTAGTAACTTAAACCCCCAACACCCCTATTACACATCAAAAAATGTGAGAAATCCATCAAAGTTTTAAATTTTGGCTTGTATATGTGGGTTGTTTGTTAGCAACACGTATATCTACAGGAGTAACCTACCTACCCGACCATTTGCACCGATCGGACGACCTGGCTCCCGTGATCTGTCACATCTAATGTTGCCGGTCGTCCGATCGGTGCAAATGGTTGGGTAAGTAGGTTACTCCATATCTATGTGCTTCCCATTATCAACACCTGTACAGCTCTTAAAAGTTTGTAAATAAAAGTACATATGTGTTTTAGGTGGTTGAAGGTCGTTTTCAGTCCACATGGACTTGGTTACACACAACCTGCCAACTCTCTAAACCACTTTTCCCAAGTAGAAAACAAAGTCCTAAACTTGAAGGAGGGGATCAATACCATTTTTATACCTATATGCTAGAGGACTAGAATATGAGTTCCCTAAGATTTTTATAGTGCATGTCCCTCAGAATTTTCTTATTATGATTTTCCCTTCTCTCTAGAGTGAGTGAGGATTTTGATTACATATCATAAACCCCTTATAATCCAAGATCAAGAAAGAGAGTTGGGTGAATGCCTATCATTGGCTTGGGAAAGTGGAACATGAGCTGGTGAAGGAGGCATTGCATCAAAGACTCAAGTGATACATTATTCTTTATTGTTGTCTCTCAATTTTACATATAATATCAGTCTTCTTTCCCTCCTCCAAAATACGATTGTTCATTATGGTTGTTCAATGTGTAATATTTTGGAAAAAAATGGTTCTAGCTTGAGTAATCAATTTACTAATTAATTGATCATATATTCAATGTTGACTTTTGGTTTTCATAAAAATAGCTAATGTGTTTGACAAAAGTGTGATGGTTGTTTTTTTTATAAGTTTGAGTGTACCTTAATCCAAGTGAAGGACAAGGCTTAGAATTTTCAAGCATTCGAGATAGATATAACCCCTAAAACCCGAGTATTCTCTTTCCATGTTTCTAAATGAATTTTGGATTGATTGAATGAGTAGGAAATTAGAGTAGGTTGTCTTCAATTGATATGTTTATTAACCTTGACCCTAGTGACTATGATAGTTTTTCCCACAACGGAAATGGCGACTCCACTGGGGATCAACTCATTGAGTGATTCCTTGTAGAGCTTTTAATTTTCTTTTAGTTTTTTAGATAGCAATAGATGGTATAGACTCTCCTTTAACCTAGTTTTCAAGCATGTTTCCTTAGTGCCAAAAGAAATCTAAGTTTATGTTAATTTCTCCATCTTATAGCCTTGCATGTTAAAAATTGTTTTAAGTTAAAGTAGCATACATATGCAAGATTTTGTTTGAACAGTCACAGGTGTACGCAAATTGTTTTTGGGCAAAGCATGTACATATGCTAGTTTCTTAAACCCCCTACACCCTTCTTACACGTAAAAAAATGTGAGAAATCCTTCAAAAAATAAAATGTGGCTTGCATATGTCGGTTGTCTGTTAGCAGCATGTGTAAATGTGTGTTCCCCTTAGCAACACACATATACCTCTTTAAAGTTTGAAAAAAAAAAAACATGTGTGCTCACACATGTGTTTCAGGTGGTTGAAGGTCATTGCTAATCCACATGGACTCGATCACACCTAACCCATGAAATACCTAAACTATTTTTCCCAAGATTAAAGGAAGTCCTAAAATTGACGGAGGGAACCAATAGTATCATTATACCTATATGTCTAAGGATTGGAATCTGAGTGCCCTAGGATTTTATAGTGCATTCCCCTCATAATTTCCTTAATCTATGTTTTTATTCTCTCTAGAATTAGTGGGGATTTTGATTACATATGACCAACCCATTTTATTCCAAGAACAAGCAAGAGATTTGGGTGAATAACTATTAGTGGTTCGGGAAAGTAGAATCTAGGATGGTGAAGGAGTCATTGCTTCAAAGACTCAAGTGATACATTATTATTTGTTGTTGTCTCTTAATTTTACATATAAGATCACTTTTCTTGAATCATCCCCCAAAATATTGCTGTTCATTTTATGGTTGTTTAATGTATAATATTTTGGAAAGAATTGATTCTAACTTGAGCAAACAATTTTCTTAATTGATCATATATTTAATGTTGACTTTTGTTTTTTCATTAAAATAGTCAACTATGTTTGGAGAAAGGTGTGTTTGTTGTTTTGTTTACAAGTCTAAGAGTGCATTGGTCTAAGTGAAGGATAAGGCTCAAAAATGTTAAGCATTTGAGAAAGATGTAACCATCGGAACCTGGGTATTCTCCCCTTTTTCCTCATTGAACTTTGGATTGATTGATTGAGTAGGAAAATAGAGTAGGTTGTATTCAATTGATGTGTGTAGTAACCATGGAACTAGTCACTAGGATATTTTTTTCCACAATAAAGGTGGTGGGTACTAGGTCATAATAAAAAAATAACAACCAAAACCATAGTCCGAAAAAGAGGAAGGGATGGCTATCCAAAACCCAACATCCAACAAAGTAAATAAAACTACAAGGAAACACTACTATAAACCAATAGAACCAAAGAGATATTAATTAGAAGAAGCGTAGAAAACTTGGTGAATCTTACTAATTTTTAAATTTGCAACCATAAAATGTTTGGTGAAATTTTTAAAAGAATATTCAAACTTCTAAGGACTTTATATAGTTTTGGGACAATTTTGGCAATTTTTAGAGTAGAAACAAATCATCCTATGGAATTTGGGGAATCGTCTTTAAAAAAAAAGATAAATTGTTGAATCCTTCTTTGAAAAAAAAGGTTGGAAAATAACCCATGGGCTAAATTTCGCCCTTAAAATTTTCCTTGATACACACAACTATTTTTTCTTATGTCTGCAACCCTGATTTTCACCTAGGGACAATGAACTCTTTGGGTGGTGTAACCTAACTCATTCTTAGAGATGGTATTATGGTTGCAACGAATCATGTTCCCTTTTAGAAGCAACTTGCAGAATAAAAAGGGAACTAAATATAATTTTACACACAATGAGTAGATGACATATGTATGAGTATGTGTTGTATAATTGTTTGAGTTCTCAATTTTTTGTGAGATGACAATTTTGACATTCCCACTTGGGTTATTCTTCTTAAGGTTCCTTGGTTATGTAAATATCATGACTAAACCCAATGTGAAGGCTATATACCCAGATACCAATGTATTTTACATGCATGAGTAAAACATGTGGCACAAGTAACTAATGAGTGCTTTTAAAACAAGAAAATGCCATGAATCCATGTTGCATGAAGGAAATGTTAAGAATTGGGCATCAAAAGAATTGGAGTGTGCACTATCAAGTGAGAAACATGGTAAGCAAGAGTATAGTAGTATTGTTGGCGTGTTGGCATGGGTTTGACACAAATCTTTGGCAATATTAAGTAGTAATTCATATTATTATCAACAATGCTCCATCCTCTATTACTATGCTACTCAAACTTGTCCAAACTAAAGAGAACCATTCTTTGTTATTGATGGCTACAGGCTTTCTTAGTGCTGTTGATATATTTTTTATTAGAATTGTAAATATCCTATCCAATTAAAGCGAATTACATATGGAATACAAGTGGTGGTATGAGACAAGAAGAATTCCACATGCATGAAGGAAGGTATTATTGTGTGGGTTACTTCGCTTAAATTTTCCAATAATATAAGAGAAAAATGGGGCATCATTGTTATTCACAAGTAATTAGTTTTCCACAAATCTCATCACTAATTTCATCCCCTTGACTATCAATGGGTTTGTATTGACATAGGGTAATTCTATGGAAATATTCACATGAATGTTAGCGATTGTATGAAAAAATTGTACTTACATATTAGGGTTAATCCATGGAAATACTCATGTTGTGCCTACTCCTAACTGGGATTCTATCATGGCTATGACAACTAAACTATGGGAAGATGCTTATCCAATGTAAATGTGTGTTATAATATTGGATAAATACTAAGCATTATCTTTGGCTTTAAATTTCTATATTTGAGTCTTTGGGATCCAATACTAAATTTTTAGGTCAAAAGCATTTTTGGATGTTTGGAACACCAACATTGTCTCAATGTTTGACTTACATGATTTCATTGTTGATAGCTTTGAATTGTGAATGAATGAAGTATGAAGAAATTTTAGGTTATTATAAATCCATCCAAGCTAAATGGAATGTTTGTTGGCCTTCCTCGTTGGCCTTCCTCCATCAATCCTCATGCATACATGAACAATTTCTATGAGAAATTTTAAGTAATCTTGATAGATTCTTTATTTGGTATATGAAGTTTTTTAACATATGGAAAATGTGTTTCAAAGGAAAAAACCTATATTCAACTACTCTATATTTTTTCACCGCAAAAATCCTTTAATGAGTTGCAGTGATTACTAAGGTTCTCTCCCTTAAGAAACTAGTTTCATTAGTTAGAACTACAAGCTTTGCTTCGATGATGAATTACACCACCTAGTTACGGGAATGCAAATGCTTTTATATTTAATTGCATGCCAAGTTAATCTTTACTATAATGAGTGGTTTTGTACTTGTAGATTTAACAAATGAATGGAAAATATGCTATGCATACATCCCTACAAGTCGTGCAAGGCATGTACATGAACAAGGTCATTAGTATGACCACTCATGGATGACATTGCTTTCTTATAGGCATGGCATGTCTACCAAACTTTGCTCATTGATTTTTATTTACCTACTACTAAATTTGTAAATAATTTTTGTTCCTATTTGATATCCCTCTAATGCAGGAAGGTTTTTATGCATTATCTACTTGATTTAGTATTTTGAATTGAAAGCCCATAAATTGTATACAACCAATGGAATAATTTACAACTAAAGGAAACTTATAGCACGCTTTTGTTTTCCTTCAAGAGATAAGTGTATAACAATTGAGATAATACTCAAGAAGATCGTTTAAAACATATAGTAGTCTAGAACATATTCCATGGGGGAAATGTCACATGAAGGTTTTCAAGCTTCAACTATTTGCCAAATAAGTATTCTACTATGCATACATTCATAACCATGATAATTTCTTTCCATGAATAGAATTGAAAAATCTAGAAAACAATTCAAAGACATAACATAACGTAAATAATGACATTTCATTAACAAAATATACACATTTACATTCAATGCACTTAAGAAACTCTATCACACCTATCCTTTCTATGAAAAAGGAAACCCCTGAGTTGGGGTTATCAATCCATAAGGATGAATTTCTAAGATCCTCTACCCATCCACAACTCAGGCAACCCTCTGGTGAAAAATCTATCCCAGTCCACTAACACTCCTCCCCCATTAGCTTGCACAACGCAATGAATGGGATCCCCTTCTCTACATGCAATCCCTTAGGCTATCCCAAATCCCTTCCAATGCTCTAGCACAGGATGGCCAAATAACCTCCATGTTGAAACTCTAGGGATTTCAGATGTAAGCTAGGTCCCTATTACAAGGGCACCATGTCCATTAGCACTAGTTTCCAAAGGTAATTTGGCATGGGTAGGTATGGAATTTTGATTTCTTCTCTCTTCTCTTCTTTGTGATGTGTCATCTAGAGACCTTAGTTAGAATGATGGAATGAATGACTAAATGAATAGTGAAATTCCCTAACTCAAATCCCACATTATATATGCATGGTTTCAACTACCATGTGGTTCCTCTTGAGGAGGCCACTTTTTCACCTTTTAATCCCCTTCTTAAAATAATACACAAGAAAACATGATGCCATGGTCTCTAATCAAGGGTTTAGGAACCTTGGGGTAAATTTGCTAACCAAGGTTGACAAGTAAGGATAAATACTTAGGTTGGTACCAACTAGGGTCATCTCACGCTTATCCCCCTTTCACTTCCCTCCATCTCTTCTTTGTCCTTCTTCATTACAACTCTTATGGATTTTTATATTATATTATAGTACATATATTTTCAATATATTTGGTCATGCTGGACCATTTATGCCTGTCTTCTATCCTTTGCATCATTACATACATAATTACAACATGGGGCCAAAAATAAGGTGTTACAATTTGAGTCTTCAAACACTTTTTAAACTGCATATTGTTTTGAAACTTTGGGGCCTTTTTGTTCACTTTGGCTCATTTCTGAACTGGGCATTTTTCAAAATTTTGACACTTTTCAAAAAATGATCGTTTTCACACTTTAAGCCATACTTTGAACCTCTACCCATTCTTTCATTTCAATCTCCTTTGGAACTTCGCCAATTTGGCTCTTTGGAAATAGTGGCCCATCGAGGAAATTTCAAAATATGACCATTATTTCTTTAGTCGTTGATTCGTCCATAGACTTTAGAACATTTTCTAACTTTGCAAATCTTAATAGAAAAAGTAGGCCTTGAATATCATGGGATGGTCGCATTCACTTAGTACAACTAGTGCATTTTACTAAATTTTGAACAATGCCCATTTAGCCACTTCAAAGCATAGCCATTAGAGAAACTCAAAACCATTGGGATTCTCTCCAAATGAATTATATGTTTTCCATTTATGTTGTCCATTGGTTATCATGCCACTATGACTCCCTTCACACAACGCCAATGTTGTAACTTATGCTCATTTTTTATGTTTGAACTATGAACCTCCTAAATTCACGCTGGAATCACTTTAATAACCTACACGTAGCCTTAACATTGATCACACCTATGGACATCAATGCTTAGTTCACCACAAAGAGCATTCGAATTGATATCATTAATAAATTTTCACTAAGGCATTACGTCAAATAGGGCATGTGACTATAAGTTTCATCAAATAGTTCACATAAATAACCTGCATTGGCTTAATGTTGTAAATTGGGGTTTGTTACCAACATGTGACATACCTAGAGGCCTCCCTTGGCCATCATGGCACTCCATACTTAATTCGCTTCTTGTATTAATGTATTGTTATGATAAATTCAAACTCTAACAACAATACCACTTTGAATTAATATTCACAAAATGCATATTTTGAATTTGTTTACTTCACATTCAATTCCATGAATTCTCACAATAAACTATAAATAGAAAGCATTTGACCTCCAACTAGACTATGATACCACCAAGGAAAAGGAATTTGATATAGGGCACTAGTCTCATTCAACTCAAGCCATTACTCTCATGACATAACCAATCCATGCACCAATAAACAATGCAATCCCTAATCCAACATTCAATCCATTCCAACCATGATTTTACCCTCAAACCCATCCTGTTTCCTCTTAGAATTCTCAACAACAAAATCCCCAACGTCCACATGCTCTTACCAAGGACATGTTTGTGAGGTTTATCCTTCCATTGTAGGCATACCAACCATGGCTTCACACAAGTTCCATCATAATCACGAGAAGATTTGAATGGGAGAGGAATGTTCCATGGAGTTCATGGGAAATTTTAGGGGCGAAATTTATCCCATAGGCTATTTTTCGACCTTTTTTTTCCTAAAAAGGATTCACCAATATGCCTTTTTCAAAATCGATTCGCTCAAATTCCATGAGTTTTTTCTTTTCTTTAAAAATTTCCAAAAATGGTTGAAAAACTATATAAAGCCCTTAGAAATTTGAATGTTTTACAAAAAAATAGGCAAACATTTTATGCTTGCAAATTTAAGAATTAGTAAGATTCGCCAAGGTTTTTACACTTCGGAAAAATTATGGATCCTTAAAATTTTCCCTAATAAAGTTTGTAAGAATGATTATAAAAGACAATAAATGTTTTCTTTGCATGAGGCCTCCTCCCTTGTCGAGGATATGATATCTTGTACTTGGACATAAATAAGTCAAATATTGATTTGAGAAAATTGTATGGAAGCATAGGCAATAACTATTAAATTAAAACAAATATCAAATCAAATCACCCATATTCTTCCTCTCTTGCAATGTTATGACCCCATTATTACATATCCAACCACATTTTTTTAATATCAAGTCAAATCACCCATAGTCTTCCTCTTGTAATGTTATGACCCCATTATTACATATCCAACCACTTTTTTTATGAATACTATATTATTATATTTTACTTTTATTCATTCACTTTCATACATAAACACGCCATAAAACAACCTAACAACCATGCCACAAACCCAACCTACCATGAACACTCGTACACATTTGCTAATCAAACATGGACCTTGAACTTCACACTAGGCCTATTTATGATGCATTTACAATATATTATATGCTAAATTATTTGAACACTTTGTATGAAAAAACTAGCATAAAATTACCTCAACCACAAATCCATCAAATATGCAAACTTTCCCTTATTAAAAAAATTATATTTCAAAACGTTTAATTCCTCTGCACATAGTTAAGACTTCATGATAGTTGATGAGTACATAAATAGAAGGGTTTAACATAAAATCCCATCTGGTGACTCCATTTTAAGACAATTTGCCCAAGAAGTTCTCTACAAGGAGCTCTTTATAAGGTATTGTTTACCAAATTATTGAACCTGAAACATATTATAGAAGAAGAGTGAACAAGTTAGCCTATGGATCATAGAACAAAAATAACCAAGCGTTTGATTTTGTTGAACATATAAGATTCATACTATCAAGTGATTTGCGGCATACTAATCCTCAAAGCAATATGGTCACGCCTTAGTTGGATGGTATTATAAACATCCAGATCTCTCACAATTCATTGGAGCTCCCCACGACATTAGAGAAAAGTTCATAGATAGTTTCCCTACTTTTCAAAGGAATGTTGCAATTTCAACTCTAGATCGTTTGAATAAGTTCAAAAGTGTGATATCTAGAACCAAGAGAGTTAAGCACATGGATGACACTATGAAGCTATTTGCATTGTCTTTGGAAGATGATGTGGTAGAATGGTTTAAGGGCTTGGCATATAACAATATTTACTATTGGGATGTCCTTCATAAAACTTTATTGGATAAAGGGGGAGAGTCTAAGGACAATAGATCTTTGTTGGTTTCTCTAAGTGGTATAAAAAAGAACAACAATGAAACAATAGAGGATTTCAACAAAAAAAGTGATCAAATAGTGAAAAAGTTACAAATTAATAACAAACCACCACAAACAACTATCATGATCTATTACCTAGAATCCTTTGTTGGGAATTTTGGTTTCGTGTTGAGAGAAAAGGAACCAAATAATTCTAAAAGAGGCCCAAAGGATGGTGCTTAACGTTGGAAAGAATTGGACAACTTTAGGAAAGGGAGAATTGCATGTTTTAATAACAACAACACATTATAGAGCATAATCGAGAGCAAGATCCATGAATATGATTAACCTTTCCCTATATGCAATGAGATTTTTTATAGAAGCTATAAAAAAAAGTTGCATACACCATTTTGAAATGTTTAATATTTTGTGTTTGGGATGAAAAATAGAATTGTTTAGATGGAAAGGACACATCAAAATCAATTTCAACCCAAGAAATTTTTTGAATGGAATAGAGGTCCAAATCGATAGTCCTTAAACTATGAATCCTACAAGCATTGTAAATCAATAGATTATCCTTGGTGTAGATGTTGATATTTTCATGATGAAAGCATATGTTTGAAGTACCAAATATGTTTTGGGAAACATGTGCCATAAAATGATCCAAATGGAGATCGGTGGCCACCCACCTATTCCACTGGCTCAAAACAATTGTCCATTGTGGCAATTTCCTAGTTATTTTTCTACGGTTTTTTGGGTCCCAAACTTTCGGAGCCGTTTTGAGGCCCTAAACGACATTTTTTGGCAGTGAATGGTCAAGCATATATGAGTCCATTTTGGACTCGATGTTTGTTGTTATTGGATGTAAATTGCGGATATATATTTCCAACGAGCTATCGACTGCCCAAATCGGAGATCTATGTAAAAGTTATGACCCCAGGAATTTGTCTGTTCAACTTACCACCTTGGGGCCACAAACTTTATGACGGTTCATCTTCTAGGGTTATGTTTTGTACTTTTGGGGTTCTCGCCCTCATTTTGTATTCATATTTGCATGGATGAGTGTAGCAGTCACATCTCTTCTAAGAGATAGGCACCGCCATTCTTGCTATTATATTACAGTTTGTTCTATTTTCGCCATTTAATAGAATATGTGTTTATTGTATCTTTGTTATCTTTGCAAAATGTTTGTGATTGTGATTATGTATCTGTTCTTTCATTTCGTTCACACATAATTCCGGATCATAGAATCTCAAATAAACCTAATGATTTGAACTTTGTTGATGATGATGCTTTCTTCTATGCTACAAAAGGAAAGGCCTATAATGTTTCAGATGAAGACATCCATTGAAGTAAGCAAAATAATGTGAAAGTAGAGAAGATAACTAATATGTTTGGAAGGAAACCCACTAGTAAGGAGATTTTGGATAAAGGTTGGCAAGTATATGAGCGCGAAATTCGAGGAAACCTATAGAAATATTGGGGTAAACAAATAGGTGTTCCAAAATCCTAAAAGTTGATAGAGTGATAGTCCCATAATTAGAGCCAACAAGGTATATTCCTTTGAGATGGTGCTTTCTGGTATGGACATTGATTTCAATATTGACATTTCAAATGAGCTGGATAAGATAGAAGTAGTTATCCTTCTATTATAATAAATATAAGATCCCTTAACAACAAGAAAATATAAAAGATCAATTTACAACAATCAATGATCTATTGGTGATGCAAGTAAGGGATCAATTTACAACAATCAATTATCTATCACAGAAATATAGGCATGTTGGATTCAATTGCTTGTTATTCGATGATTTCAGTATAGAAGTTGTGGAAAGGGAACAAAATACTCAAGTAGATGCATTAGTTGTGTCTACAACCACTCTTAAACCATGTGTGGAAGTAATGGGAAGTAATCACAAAATGGAAGTTGTGTTCAAGCCATCCATTCCAAATAATTTTGAGCATTAACGACTTTTTCATGATGACACTCAAATTACGAAATTCTTGAATAGTTTGCAGGAGTTCTTCCATAAAAGAGTAAATTGGGTAGGAAAAATGATGAAAACACTGAAGAATGACAATGGAAAGAGAATAAATATCTAATGGGGTTGGTCCCATTATAAATATTTTGATTTACATTCTATGCATAATAAATCAAAGGAAACCAATAACCTAGAGGATGTAGCAAATATCAATCTATGATCAAAGGTTAGCCCAAAAATAAACGAGTTTGGAAACTGTTGTTCAAATGAAGAAAGAAAGAAAATTGAAACCCTCATCCATGAATATAAGGATGTTTTTGGATGGAAATATGATTATTTGAAAGCATATAAAGGAGACATTATTCAACACACTATCACATTAAAGGAAGCAATAAATCCTTTTAGATAGAAGTAGAGGCATATGAATGTAAAATTGGTATTGATAACACGAAAGTAGTTGCAAAAGATGCTAGAGGCCAAACTTGTTGCTCCTAAAAGGAATTCAACATGGGTGGCTAACTTAGTTATTTCCAGGAAGAAAAATAGTGAAAGAAAAATATGTGTTCATTTTAGGAGTTTGAATTAGTTGTCATTGAAACAGAACAATTATCCTCTACCCAACATGGAGCATATACAGCTCAAGATGACAATGTCGAGAATGATGTAATGTTGGATGGGTTTTCAAGTTACAGTCAAATAAAGGTTATGAAGCAAGACCGACATAAGGTAACCTTCACCACATCCTAGGTAAGATTTGAGCACCTTAGAATGCCCTTTGAATTACTCAATGCATTAGTTTATTGCAAAAATGAGGATGATGATGGAACTTTAATTGCCGCATAGAAGTTTCACCATACATATGGGATCACCCCCCAGTGATAAAACTTTAAGTTGTAATGCTCGCAAGAATACCACCACATGATAGATCGATTATATTGTTAGGAAATACAACACATAGAATGTGATATCCTCTCAATGATTGCTATCCTCACCACTTGTAAACATATTGGGACAAACAAAAAGATGATTGAAGATAACTAAACTTTTGGCTTTATTGGTTAATCTACAACCTTTACCTCCATCCAATGGGTGAGCCTTATGGAGCCATCATAAGAGTCTTAAGTATTTGTCTGAGGGGTTTATGTTAGTGATTGAGAAAAATATGAAGAAACTTGAGGGGTTTAATCCATAATAACAGTGCATATAAATCACATCAATAATTCAAAGTTATTAATCAAACCATAGAACACAGGATATACCCTAGGAAAACTCTCCACTGATTCGGAGGATGAAAAACCCAGCAAACAATTTTTGAGTATGATAGATTAGTAGCAGAGAATGATTACAACACAATAGTAGATTGCTTTCACCGAGAGCTCCAGAGAGAGGAGATCGAATGGAACACTGTATCTAACTTTCCAAGTGCATAACACTTTAATAACAAGTCAAATTAGGTTTTACAACAAAAATAGAATGGTTGCATGTAGCAACAACTTGTTAACAATTAGAACATTGATCCATCCTTAATCAAGCACCCCATATTGATTTGGTGTCAAGCTGGCACTCCATAATTATCTTCCACATAAAGATATGCGCCTTCCATTAATTAACTAACTCTAATTGAGTAGTTAACTTAGTTGAACTGAATGTAACTAAGTTGAACTGAATGTAATTGAGTTGAACTAAATGTAATTGAACATAACTGAATGTAACTGAACATAGCTGAACGTAACTGAACTGAACTAGTGCATCTCCATCAGTGTTTATTTCCAATAACCATTTGCATAAATTAAGGAGTTGAACCTTATGTTATCTCCCAAAATAAATTTATTTTGATAGCATGAAGAATTCGAGTCATGTTATGAAATATTTAAATATGACTAACAAATTGAAGATCTTTGGTTTTGCTATGGTTGAACAAATTAGAAGTTTTAGCTTTCGGTGGCTTAGGCAGGGTTCTTAACAGCTCATTAGCCACTGAAAGGCTTTGTTTCAGTAGCTAACAGTTTAATGCAGGATGAAGGTGAACCACCGAAAGCAAGCATGAGCAAGTAAATGGTGAAATCACTTTCAGTACCTTAGGAGAGACTTCATACATCTCATTAGCCACCGAAAAGTGTTGCTTTCGGCAGCTTAGTGAACAGTTCAAGAAGGGCGTTAACCACCGAAAGTAGGCAAAAATGCATTGGGGAAAAAGCCCGTTCAAAAAAATAAAAACAAAGGTTTCCATGGCTAAGAATGGTTTCAAAATGGTCTCTAAGCCACCGAAATCATACTTTCGGCAGCTAAGACCAAAATTTCAGGACGCTCTAAGCCACCGAAAGGGGCATTTTACTGTGAAAAGGAACCATTTTAAAACGATGATTATGAGCGACTGGAAATCATTTTTCAAAACTCTTGAATTTTTTTGTTCCTAACAGTTCATAGAGCAATAACCTATCTCATTTTTCCTACAGGTGTTTCCAATTGGGAGAATCGAATCCATCTATGACACCTAATTTTCGGATCTCAGAATTTCTTGTTTGACACATGTTTTTGAAATCCCGATCCCGGGAAAATTAAAACGAATTCCAAAAAACTGAGAGAGGTTTTTTCTCAAAACAAAACAATATACAAAAACCTCTTTCATTTTATACCCAGGTGTCACAAATTTTAAGTAACAAATCCATCTCTGAGCCCTAGTTTTCAACAGTTTGGCCAAACTTTTAGGGCAAAAGTTGACCTAACAGAGCATTTGACAGCAGAGATTGAAGGAATCCCATCACCTAAACCAAAAGAGAAATATGAACCAGCAGAGAAGGCTTCCTCTAGAAATCCCAAGACTCAAAGGATAAATCAGTTGCTGAGGCAATTTTATGAGATTGAGATTTTAGAAAGGGAGATAAAGAAGAATAATGTTGCATTGACCAGTAGGAACAAGCTGCTACATAAGTCTTAACTAGAACAGAGAGAAAGATATATTTTCTTAAAGAGACTGAATACAAGGTACCTAAAAGACAATACTAGATTGTACATGATGATTAGGCTCCAAAGACTACAGTTGAAGGAGGCCAAGGCAAACCCTAGCAACCACCCTACGTTGGAAACCCTAGTTGAAGCTGCAGTTAGCCTTTAGCCTCCAGAAACAAGCCAGTTTGTTGTAAACCCTCCTAGCACAGAGCCTGCTGAAGAAGAAAGCTGAGCAAGAAGACTTAAAAGAACATTTTTTAACGAAACCTAAGAATTTTTGGAAAACAGGGCTTTCGGTGGCTTAGGCAGACGCTGAGGCAGTTCATTAGCCACCGAAATCCCCACTGTCGGCAACTAATGGTTTCGATGTTTTGGCCTCTTAACCACCGAAAGCATACAGAGGCATAAAATTAAATTTTGACATGTAGGAGCAATTTTGGGCTAATATGGATGGCTCGGGGACAAATTATAAAGATGAAAGACGCAGAAGAAAGCATCAGGAAAGGTCTGTTTCAGTTTTACTATGACATAACAGTGGAAAGGGTCACCAACACCTAGCCGTCAAAGGAAAACAATGACTTAACTAGCAGAGGGCCAGTGGCAGTGATTTCCAGCAGTTACCTTAGTTATCTGAAGGTTCATACAGTGAACTAATTCTATAGTTAGTTAGACAAGTAGTTAATTAGGGTTTTTTAACCTAATTTTGCAAAAAACAATTATTTTGTTTATTTTTGTTAAAGGAAATCCAAGTTTTCAGAATTTGAGTATTTTGTAAAGGCTATAAAGCCTAAGAATTATTTTATTGAAAGGTTTCGACTTCGGGGACTTGTAGACCATACTATTTTCAGCTTCTCATTTTGCTCATGATTTAATATAATCTCTTTTGTTATCATTTGTTCAGCTTCCATTTCTGTCTTTTTTATGCTTATGCTTAAATGTGTATTCAGGTTAAATTCAAGTTAATCAATGACTGATAGTTGTCACCCTATTGGCATGTTGATGTAATTTGAATTATAAGTACCATCCTTATCATGATTTAGCCATTTATATGCATCTGTTTTGTGTGTAAATCTGCCAGCCTGATGAGTTATCCATCCCTGCACCTTATTGTCAACATGGTTAATTTTAGGGGCGAATATTCGCAAAAGGGCGAAATTAGGGGCACTTAGAAAATTTGGAGGGCAAATTTTTATAAAGAAAGTTTTTTCAAAATTTTAAATAATTCGCTCAAAATTTAAATAAAAAATAATAATAATTAGGGTAATAGCCCGCTTCATTTCCGG
>LPNX010703525.1:6821-24329 GCA_001517045.1 Pseudotsuga menziesii | reverse complement strand
ATAACTAATCTCCAATTAACTCATGTTTTAATGTTTTAAATGCTAAGAGGCACATTCGTGGGTTTTCCTTAAGGAAAATCGCGAATGGACAAAAAACACAATTTTAGGGTATTTCTGGGCATTTTCATACTTTGATGTATTCTGGAAAGTTTTAGCTAACTGAAATATATTTCCAACGGCGTAGAAATGAGGTCAAACGGAGTTACAGAACTCAAGATATGGGTCCTCCAATATAGGTGTTTTTTCAGTGACTTTCAATGACTTTCATGAAACAATGGGAAAGTGGTCACAGGCAGAGATAAAGGCAGAAATGTATTCCATAATAAGCCAAGCTATAGTATTCTAGGCAAACCTCAATCCATAAGTGTCCTTTTGCGCGCCGACATAAGGAAAGTCGGCACTCGGACGGAGAGGTGCCATTCTGGTGTATAACAGGTAGGACTTTTAATGAAATTATTTCTTGAAACACAATTTCTATATACAGAGATGGCCTACCTCTTTGTTTAGTTCCTCTTTCTTTAGTTCACAGGCGGATAATTTACTTGGTTTCGAGTCAGAGAGATTTGAAAATTCGATTTCCTTGCTCAGAGTGCTGCCAGTGAAATCGATCGAGACTGAAAAAATGTATGATGTAATGGTAATATGCGCTACGGACTGGAAATTTAACCATATCGACATGCAATACCGCTCTGTATAGCAGTATTGCTGCCAGTGCAACCCTGCAACCATTGGGGCTCATGTATATTCCATCTCACTTGTGGAGTAAGTGGTGTCTGCTTCATGCTCCATAATATTCCGAAGTTGTGTCTGCTTCATGCTCCATTAATATTCCGAGTGTATGTACTCTGAAAACATAACCCATCTCCACATGCAGTGTTGCTCTGCATCTCGATTCTCACCTGTTCTTGTTAGAAACCCTCGTCTTCAAACTATTTTCGTCTTCAAATATTGTGTTTTCTGTGCATTCAGAACATTGTTGAGTTAACTGTCTGTTGACAAACCCTGTGGTTTGCTTCTCATTAAGACCAGCCTAGAAACGGTCTCTTGGAGACACATCCAGACCATGCTCCAGACGCCTTGTGCTATGTGATTAATGCTGAGCGGAGCCAATCTTGCGTACAACATACAACACATTTTGATCCGTAGTTAAACAAATGAAATGAAGAATGTTTTGTATATCATTGTATATTTGGCTATGGTCCTGTAACAAAATGAACCTATTTTTGCAACAAAAATATAAACGGAACAATAGTGACAGAAATTAAGCAAAGAAACAATCAGGGCACCTGCACCAAGGGGTGGATCGTACCTGCAATTCTCCAATAACTGGTGTATTATATTGATAATTGATATGAGATACATTAGTGGCAAAAGTATAATAAACCTTAAAACTATGTTTAAATCATTAAACCTTTATTACACAAAAGAGTCGTTTTGTTTACAAACATAACATTATTACAAAATCTTAACATACAAATAGCTCATATATATTAACTCCAATACCTATTAAGGATGTTGTGTTTATACACAACATTTCCCATTTTTATCACTTAACCTTTAAATTAACAGAATGTGAATCAGAATCTCTGAGAGCTCAAACTCTGCAAAACCCTGCAAAGAAATACTTTTCAGAGTCCTTCAAAGGGATAACTGCACAAACAATAGCTAGCACATGCAAGAGACAATGGAGAAATATTAAACAACGCTTTTATTAAAAATGAATTGAACCTCTACAAAAATGAGAGATGATCATGGATTTATTGCTCTTGGATAGTGCTTTCAGGAATAGTGCGGCCGTATATAGATACGAAGCTTTTTTTCAGGGAGAAAAAGCATGACCTTGATATTATTATTAAAGAATCAAAGGGCATTGTTATATACCCGCCCAAAGGGGATTACATCACATAGAAAATTCTGTAGAGATATACTATTCCTTGGAGAAATGATCATCTTGTCGCTGCTAGGGGGAGTGGTATATAATAGAAGGGGTTCCCATCAGAAAATAATCTCTTCATATTACTGATCTAGATTAGTCAGCCACCATCTTTCGTGGACCAAGGGGATCAGAGCTACTGTTCAAAAGAGCATCTCATATGGAGCAACCACAAAGGAACTGAAATGAGACAAAGTTCCTCAAAAAAACTGAAATGTGTCACTGATGACCACAAAAAAATCAAGCAGTTCCGGAAACTAGAGGTTGACATTGCTAAAATTACAATCTCCAAAACTGACGGATTCTCGCTTCCTCTGTCTTTTTTAAGAGTTTTGAAGATCGATTTAAACGACAACTACTCCCCATTTATTGACCAAGTGCTTCCTCTATCACCAGGTTATACATACGTCTTGCTTCTTTTAAAAAAGTAGAAAAAAAAGTAGATAACAGGTTGATATGAGAGTTATCACTTCCATAGTTGAAGTGATAAACGGAAGCTTAGAAACAATACAAGAAAGACATGATCCATTTGGTGATTCTATTACTCCAAGAGACTTGCTTATTTGATTTGGAACTCCTAATACAATAGATTTTGAAGTTCTTACTATTAAAATTCCACGCATCCAAAAAACTGAAAACCCTATTGTAAAATGTTTTACAACTAAAAAACTAGCACCCAAATGTTTAAATTATGCTATTTATATTTCTATTGATTACCCTATGCTCAAGTGAATAAAGCTATAAACATATCCAGGGTCTGGAGCTTCTACAAAATAGGACATAATTCTCCAATCTAGAGAAGAGGGAAACTTGATCAGAGATATAACATGTTATGTATAACTTGTCCTTTTGTTTGAAACTTAAGATCCATAAATGGTATTGGTAATCCATCGCTATAAAATAGCGTGTGAAAGACAGTTGCGCAGGTTAGCATATATCTGTTAATACTACCATTTTTTTATGTGCACATATATGTAAATGAATGCAGCTGTAATTTGAATTTTGTCAAAGCATCCAACTATGTAAAATAGATCATAAATCAAGCTCTGGAAAGTAATATGAGCTAGAGTCTAGAGGAGGGACCTAATTTGAAAATTTGAAAGGTCTCTATATTGATGCAGGAGATGAAAGGAGTTTTTATTTTTAATAAGTGGTTTTTTTTCTTCAGAATTTTTCCTTGGTTACTATTTTATCCTTATGGCTGTAAGGAATATTTTTGAAATAAATGTGAACGCTGCCCTTTTGGGGTCTAGTTTGTATTAGACAGAGAAAGAAATTGAGAAAGAAACTGTTTCAAGACAGTAGGGGGTCCATGCTTTTTGAGGTGTTCCAGGCAGTCAAATGTGTATTATGATCTCAAACTTATCGTCACTGAGATGGTGTCGTTGAACAGAGTCAGAGAACCCTCAACCCTCAGGAGAAATCGCCAGAATTGTTGCTTGTGAACATCTATAAATATATAGATATCCATTCCTTGCAATTCTTTTACAACCAAGGTTTGAAGGAAAAAGAGACCTTGACAGTCAAGGCAGCCTGGACTTACGAATTTTCTGTAGTCATGTTTCTCAAGGTCACTTGGTGTTGGTGTTCTTGCAAGATTCATTATCAATATAAGGACACCATTCAAAAGCAGTCCATTTGTTTTTTTGACTTTGAGATTCTGGGACAGAAGAGGAGAATGAAGTAGCTACAGACATGCGGCTTCGATTGTGAATCATCCTTAAAATATAAGCCATAAAAATAAGCAATCTTGTGAAGGAGTTCCAAGAATTTCTTGAGGACCATCTGACGCAACAACAAAACATGAGTCTCTAAGAAATTATGTATAGAGATCTCAAGAGTCTTATAATTATCGTAATTTGGATTCATTGTGACACTCTAGAGAGCTCGAGTGATGTCATTTTAGACCATGATATGTAGTTGACAGTATAGACATGGTTAGGAGTCGTGGGTCATCCGTCGATATCTAGTATTCCTGCTAGTTTACCTTTATATAATTGTTTTTTAGTCACTCTATGTTGTTCTTTTTTGATATACCATCTGGCTCCTCGAAGGAGGCAGGGAACAGTTTTATGAAATTGGTATAGAGTAGTGAAAAACAAGTGCAGAACAGAGTATCCAAAACAGAGTATCCATGGACACATACATCTGCAAAAAATCCATGAATTCGATGGCATAATGCTTACTTGGTTGAAGAAGGAATCGGTTGCTGACCGGTATCCACTCTTAATCCGCCTACCGCCTGCAACTGCACTCTCGACCCGCGGCGACCTCCAGACCAGAGTAACCCTTTCAAACGACCAAAGTTCAATCTTTCATTCATAGCTTCAACTTTCAAGCCTTCAGCTGGTGGCAGGTGCAGTTGGTAGAAATTAAATGGTAGAGTTAAATGCTCCCACGTCGGCGAGGACTCGAAAAATATGCGTGCGCCATGTATAATTCTAATTTCTAAGGCTTAATCCCTCAATGCTCATTCACATTGCAGTCGAAATTGATTGACTGTAGTATGTGCGTCATTTTCATTATTTATTATCACGTTTTCTTGGAAATATTTATTAATCTTATTTTTTAAACAATATAATTGTAAGAAGTCATCTCCATGCTTTATGTGGGTGCCAGGTGGAACTTGGAAGAAATATTTATTAATCCTATTTTTTCAACAATATATTGTTAAGAAGTCATCTTGCAGCTTTATGTGTGTTACTGTGTAGAACTTAGAAGTGACGCCTTGAGAAGTCATCTTGATAGCTGGCCTTTACAACTGGTAATATATATATATATAAATTAGATACTGGCAAATTTTATAAATACCCGTCAAAACTACTACTGTTTTTAAAAAATGCCCTTCTTAGATGACGGGTTTTTTCCATATTCATCCATATTTGACGGGTAAAAACCTAAATACGGGTAAACTCCCGTCAAATTTAACCCCTGCTACAAACGCATGTGACAAAATACCCACCTGCAGGAACCTACGAAGAGACTAGTACCACCATTACTTTGTTTCGCACACGATATAAACACATGGTAGAATCTGAAATCAAACACGTGGCAAAGTACTATTGGTTAGAGGGACAACAACTATTACAGTGTTTCTGAACCCAACTTCAGAGAATAACGTCTAACGACGTAATTAATTATCATCCTCTATTATTATTCATATTACAGGTGCTCATACAATCGATCAAGCGCGGTGTTTTCTATTCAGAACTCACATCTACAACGAATCCAACATTGACGCTACCTTCACTACATCTTTGAAGGCAAACTGCCCAAGTGTTGGTGGCGACAGCACCCTCTTGCCCTTAGATGTGGCCATCACTACCAGATTTGACAGTGATTTGACCAATGAAAAGGGAATTCTCCACTCCGACCAGGAACTGTTTGATGGAGGTTCTACAGATTCTCTGGTTACTACCTACAGTATCGATCAAACCGCTTTCTTTACGTCCTTTGCAGCTTCCATGATCAATATGGGTAATATTGGACTGCTCACTGGCACCGATGGAGAAATTCGCTTTAACTACAAGAAATCTAATTAATGAGTAGGATGATTGTATTCTACTAGAAAATTTGTATGATCTATACTTTTCGGATCATGTTTCATTTGTAACAAGTGGATTGTCATAGCTCAATAAACTGAAATTGGATGATATTGATATGTTCTAATTATCAAGAGACATTCGAGGAATGAAATGTAGAAGTAACAAAGGTGTGAAAGGAAATGTGGAAGTAGAAAAGGTTTGAAAAAGTATGAGGAATCATAGATACTTCAGTTGAATATGATCGTTGTATTTCTGAAATGGAATATGTTTTTAAAAGTTTATTTAATAATGTGTATTTTAATTGAAATGTATTTAATATTCATTTTAATTTCTTGCAAATTTATTTAGTATAATTATTTGCGATTGACCTGTTAAGTAAGATGGTGGGGTGGGAGTTCATTGATCGGGTATCCATTCTAGGATTCAGCAAGCCTTAAAGGTGGAATAAAATATTTATAATTATTTTTAAATATTATACATTTTGATTTTATTTCATTTAAATTTGTTAATTCATAAAAATTATAAATTTCATGTATTTATATATATAAATATAAATGTTTTCATTAAAGATTTTGGTTCCTCTTAAAACTAGTGTCAAAGAGGTCATCTCAATAAAACAATCAAGGATTTTGCTTACTCTTAAAACTATGTCAAAGAGGTTATAAGAAGAAGTCATTTATGAAATTATCAATGTTTCAAATATGATTTCCTCTTAAAACTAGTGTCGATAAAACAATAAGGATTTGGTTACTCTTAAAACTAAAACCATCAAGGATTTTGGTTAATCTTAAAACTATCTCAAAGAGGTCATTCAATAAAAGAGTAGTATCTAAAATTGTCAAAGTTCTAAATATAATGTCATTAATAGAGCTAAGTTTCAAATATAATGTCATAACTCAAGTTAGAAATGGATGGATCATAGCATCACAAATTTAAATTTTAGAACTCTATCTATAAGTTTTATCTTATGAATGGTGTTAAGATTAATAATATTTTAGAAAATTATTATAAGTTTTTTTGGCAGATTATGAAACTTGTGGCATTTTAGAGAAGAAATAAGAAAATATTATAGGCCAAAATTTGAAATTATTAAGGGCGTAGTTTTCAAAGCTACATTAGGTGCAAGGTCCGGCTCTATATTAGAGTTTATAATATTAAACGGAATCTATTTTGGTAATTTTCCAAAACATTCTCCTGTAATATTTCCATCCATTATGTGCTAAAAATACAATGTAGATTTTCAAGCCTCTAAGTAAGCTACATCACATGGAAAACTATGGGAAAATATCAAAACAAACCAAAAACCATTGGCCTTTAAACAACCAATGGTAAATCCATATGACCAACTCTAGGTTTTACTTTATTCACTTTATGATCAAGTCTCTACTCAATATTAACCTAACATTTACCCCTTAAAATTTGACTTAGGTTAAAGACCAACCCCTCTCAAAGTTTTAACCAAGTATCTAGCAATACAACATGCCCTCCCCTCTTTAGTCTACCTAGGTCTACATCAAGACTTTCCATAAGTCACTCACCCATCCAAGGGTACACATTCCTAAGTAGGTCTTATAGTCATATGCCAATTTCCTAATGTTAAATCTAACTCCAAAAACAAATTCCTCTAGTGAACCAATCAATTCTCTTCCAAAGAGTTGGAATTGCATCCTAGGCTTCTCGATCTTTCTATTGAAATCACATTGAACGATTTCTCTTCAATACTAGAGTTCATCCACCTCACCTAATTCTATATGAACACTTCATAACATTTGATGCCAACTTCAAACTAGAAGACCATAGTCTCCAAAATCTCCAAGAAAACCGATTAATGTACTTTTCATTAACAAACCACCTCTGAATGATAGTCATTAATCTAACTGTAGAATTAGGAACATACACATGGTTCCATGATTTGCATAACTGAGAAAGGAATATCCTCTATCTCTGACCGATAGATCTACATCATGCCTTTGTAGCATAATAAACCCTATCCTTATTACTAGAATACCACCGCTGCCAAATTTTCCACTTAAAGTGTTCAGTTCTCTCCAAGCATAGTAATAAACATGATAGCTAAATAATTTCAACCACATCCCACCAAAACTCGAGCACCTTCTCATGATCCTCCCAAGGCCTCATGGTCACCATCTGTCAAAAATGACTAAATCATGGCATAAGAATCCCACTAAAATTGTAATCCCGAATCTCTCCATGCCTGCATAGTCACATTTCCTCATGACTAGAAGATATCCTTCCATATTATTTTTACCAAGCATGACATCTGTTGAAATAAGTATGCTTCTCTCAATATTTCACTTCGATCATGTATGTTTGGAATTCCTTTCTATATGTAATACACCAAGATTTAATAAATTGTTATTAAATTATTTTAAAGAATATTTTATTTTATTATTTTAAATATTTTTTTGACAAAAATTCAAAAATAAAACAAATGTAATGGATTATTATTTTATTAATAAAATATACTGGAGGGAACAAAAATGAAATATCTGTTGAAGAGTGTTTGCTGACCCACAAGAGGAAAAGACAAGTGCTTGTAGCTATTGAGTGAGAACTCAAGGTGCAGGAGACATCTTCCCCAAAATCAGGTAACAACTTTTTGTGCTAAAGAGCAGGAGGCTCATTAATGACCAAGTCCTAGGAAAAATACTATATAATAGTATGTCCATTAGAAAGAAGAAGGCTAGCATTGGACGGGGATTGAATCTGATAATGCAAGAGATGCCACATTAAGCGGAATTTTCTCTTGTGGTTCAGCGAATAGGCTCGAGGGTTTTGGAGCAAGTGAATTGACTACTCCAGGAGTTGGTTGGGAGGAACAAATATTCCATTCTATTTTACCGATAGTGGTGTCAGGTTCCTTGTCTTATTCTTAACTGATTAAAACTAGTTATAGTAGAATGTCTATATCTTATCTAAATGAATCGCAACTATATTCTTTTAGGAATAAATGTTTTATGAATATGTATAGGATAAATATCTATCATGTATCTAAATAGAACATAGATTTATTACAGTTCCATATCTATTCCTATTATGTTATTAAAACTAGATCTTCTTTTTTGTATTTTATTCATATTATGAAATTTTTTAGTAATGTGTATTATTATAACAACTAGTATTTTGAGCATAAAAATGTAGACCTAGTTATTCTTTTCTACTATGGATTCGAATCTAAGTAATCACTTATTTTAATTATTTTCATGTTTGTACATTAATCTTGCTAGTATGTTACAATAAACTATCTTTGATCGGGAATCCATACCCGAATTGAATATTTTTAGTAATGTGTATTATTATAACAACTAGTATTTTGAGCGTAAAACTGTAGATCTAGTTATTCTTTTCTATAATGGATTTGAATCTAATTACTCACATATTTTAATTATTCCCATGTTTGTACATTAATCCTGCTAGTATGTTACGATAAACTATTTTCTTAGTGTATATTAGTGCAAGTTTAGTTAACATATGATCAACGTATATAGAGACAACACTTTCTAAGCATTTTAACAAATTACAAATAGAACATAAAAACAAATGAGATCGAATAATATAGTTAAGTAATCCTCTGCATAGAACAAATAGTTGAAAATACTATAAAAATAGATAGTTATCCTATCACGCTGAAAGCCAAGAATATTCTACAGAAGTATAAGTTATTAAATAAAACTCATTTCGTAAACCCCTATATAATCGAGAATGTTCATAAGGGGATCAATTGGGATCTAAATAAATATCTACACATACTCTATATAAAAATCATCAAAATACATATATATATGCAATTAACAGATTATACCAATTTTGGTAATCATAACATATCTAACTATTTAAATAGAGAATTGTAATTATCCTATCTATTATTAAACTAACATTCAATGACCAAAATCAAGGCAACCTTTAAATTAGATTTTGGTTCAAATCCAGTCGGAGGCTAAGATTAAAGTAAATCAATGCTACAGTTTTCCAAAACAAATGCCCGACTATTCTTCACAACAACGAATCTTCCCAAATCCAATGTATGGCAGTAAGACCATCGAAAGATGGCAGCCATTGCATAAGCAAATAAATTATACAAGTATATATTTATTAATCAAAACCAAAACTACATGTGCATACTCTTAAACTACAAGCAAATCCCAATAAATTTTTAACATGGCAATAATTCCATCACAAATGGCAGTCCGAGCATTATTCAGGTTTAGTAATATAGATTAATCAATCAAAATGGTTTAAAACAAACATATATGCAAATACATATTACAACCATGATATATATTTATGACAGATAATTCAAGAAAACTTTACAGAAATCGTAAAGACCCTATCGGTCGCATCAAGGTTTAACACTATCTAATGTTAACACACGATTTCACACCCATGTGTTCGTCAGACCATTTTGATGGAATCCACACCTAGTTTAAAAAAAAATAACTACATTTATTTACTAAGTTACAAGTGGTGGTAAGTCCATCCACGATGGCTCCCATGAAAACCCTTTTAAAATCTCAAAACAAGCTACAACGTACATAACTAGTAAAACAAAAATGTTGGAACAGAGAGGGTGGAAAGCCTTCTGTCAGTTAGGGTTTAAAACCTCAGGGTTGAGATAAAACAATGCAACTTATCTTGCACAAATATGGATCCTGGACTTCCATCACAACCTAATTTCTCAATCAAGAAGCCACTTGCATTAACAACTGAAACAGTCAACAACTATGGGTAAGAAAAATTTAAATGGTATTGAAATAGAGTAAGAGTTTGATATTTATTACCTTAGTGTTCTAATACATAGGCTTGTGAGGAAGTGACCCTGTTGCCATCCTCACTAGCGCTCTTGATCCTGCAAACAATTGGCCACAGTTAAAGTCATTTTGATAAAATATTTTAAACAATGTACAAACATTGCAGTCTTGCTTACGTGGTGGATGTGCAAAGAGGGTTAGGGGCCATCTTATCGTGGACGTCCTTATCCCTCCTCTTCCTATAAAACAAATGGCTCATCATCAATATTTTTACAATGAAAGGCCATAATCATTTTTAAATAAAAACTTTGCAGAGTTTAAACAGGTTATTCAAAGCTGAATACAATGGTTGGGTTCATTTGAAGTGAAGCATCTAATTTACAGGTGGCCATTAGAGCTGAGGAGACCTCCCTTTCACCTTGTAAATCAACTAGTACGATTACCATTACCAACAAGCATGTAGATTACTAAAAAGATTCATAAAATCACCATTGACATAGCAGGGCCTCAGCTCTCATAAACTTATAGACCAAATAGCCAAAACAATGCAGGTTTCAGAAAAAAACAACACCGTAATAAACCATATCGAAACATTGCAATCTTACTATACAGGTGGATGACTGAGATTCAATCTCGAGCTGGTCCTTAGGACTCGACTGCGCTGTCAACTTGTATCTAGGACAATGCTTTAAACCCACAGGTCAACCAAAGTATCTAATTTATCACCATCATAACTCACGAACGATAATCAATCATAACATGCAATCATTATTTTTATGCTAAGATTCAAACCATGGTGGAAACCTCATGATAGTATTAACTTATAACCATATCAAAACATAACCAATGAATCATTGTATTCATTAACAAGTTTAGCTATGGTATAAACCCCATAGTCTAAGGTATAAACAGTTAAATCAAAACTTCAAACCTTGTGAATTTTTAACCTGTGCACTTTAGAACCAAGATCATTCCCCATGTTATACTTTATGACAATTGCTCTTAGGAACCAAGGTTAGGGCTTGAATCCTTTAACACCTTAGTACATGGAATTATGGGATCAAGACTATACCATAGTCTCCCAAGTAATGTTACATGCACATAGAGATTCAATGCCCTATAGTTAATGTAGGAAAATGAAGATCAAGACTTAGCCTTAGGGATAAGCAAACCTTAGTAAACACATAACAAGATAAAAGGAACCAAACTTGACATATGTGGGAATGACGGAATCTTGATGGTAAACCCAGTAAACATCAACGTTTTTGTGCAACCTGTCATATGGCAGTTTAAATATTTGTGTAAGAAAATTTATGTAATGATAATAGATGTATTCAAGGTCATAACAACTAATACATGTAGGAACATAATGATGTGGCTATGGATATATGTTATATCAAAATTTTATTTTATGAAAATTAGAGGTGTGTGACACTCTAGCTTCAACAACTATCAAAAGTTCAATGGGAACTACTTTGCACACCACCTAGAGCCTTTCCAGATTCTATGTTACGTGATATTTGTACCCATTGTTAGGAAATGATATAACATATAATAATAAAAAACACATACAATGAAGAAGACTATTTTTACCATGGAAACACAAATTTAGAAAAACCACAAACAATAGATTTGTTACCCTTGACCACTCTATCTAAGGCATGGCCAATATAGCCATCACCATCCACTCATAGGACAACACCAACAAATTTAGGATTTTTACAATGGGGTGCCTCAAACCCTTAAGTAGGCTTAATCACATGCAATACCCTAGGAAAATACCATGTGGCATCAAAAACATTAGGATTATAAACTACCAATAGTAAACCCATGTTTGACTCTTTTACCAAGTCAATTTTAACATAACAAAGTTTATAATATAAGAGGTTCTAATAGATTGAATATTGGCTAATATATTTGTCTCCACAACCTTATTCCCATCATCTCTAGATCTAATAAGCCAAATATGATTCCTCAAACATATTTTCAAGGCTCATATGACATAAGAAGATCTTGAAGAAACTTGTATTTTAAGATGTCTAAGTTTGAAGAATGAATATAGAGCTGTTGAGGCCTAGAAATTCGTAGGTAACAACAGTTAGGGATTCTCCCCAGTAAACGTTCCCAACTAGCTCGTTACTATTTGGTATGGGGAATCCGTTCGATTTACGGTCTAGCTATCTTAGGTCGAGTAAAAAAATAAAGGTTTTACCGGTTACGGCGTGGTCCATCGTGTGTATTTTTTAGTTTTTTATGTTTAAGTATGATGTGCAAGTGCCTATCTAAGAATGCAGATTGATAGAGAATACGAGGAGCGGTCACAATGTGATGCGCAGGTTCTTACCTCTCATCTTAACTCTCTCGCATCTAAATCACACACAGCAAGAAACTAAAACTAACTTTCTAACCTATCCCTAGGGAGCAAGATTATCATTTATCAATGAGTAATGCATTTCTACGCATGCATTAAGAAAAATCATAGATAGTTGTGACTTATTTGAAAACACATGAACATTAATAGATATATGAACAACAAGATAGCTTATTGTTTATGAAAAGCCTTCATTACTCATAGTGGAAATTTCTTAGAATAAACTAGAGTGCATTCATAACAAGAACATAGGTTCAAAGCATTAGAACGATCTGACAGTTAATGGACACAAGCTGAAAACAAAATAGTTCACATTCAACAGATCCATAGCATAGCATTTGAAAATTTGCACCAAGCTTTCTCCAACAAGAAACTTGTAATTCTTTATTGCAAAAGGAAATAGTTCTTCTTACAACATACTCTCACAAATATATCTGGGAAAAAGTCCTTTATTACATCTAACTCTCCTATATTTATACAAACCAGCAAAACCTTTGGGTTACCCCTTGTGACCTTTGGGCTGCCCTGTGACCTTTGGGCTCCCCTCCAAACCGTTTAATCTCACAATTTTGTCTTTTAGTGAGTGTTGTACGACACGTTACATTAAATTAAAATTTAATATCACTTTTATAAAAAGGGACCAGCTTGGTCGCTGATGAACTTTTCACAAGCCTGCGCCTCTGCTGCTATTGAATATGCTCAATAATCCATTGGTCTTTTTTAGATACTGTTGATCTCAGACCTTCACTTTCTTCTTCTTTTCTCTATCTTTGCTTCTTCATTCTTCAGCCTCTTCCTTCCTTGCTTCCTCCTTCATCCACCTCTCTTTTTCTTTGTCTTTTAAACATATCTTCTTTGCAGCAATCACCCTGTCATAAACATAGCAGGTTTTTAGACCATAACACAAAACTATATCAGTATATGCATTCTATAAAATGAACTTATCAGCAATATTAATGCATGAAAAGAAAAATGATAATGTAAATAAAATCCTGCAAGTTCGTATCTTGAAATCCGCTAAATCCACTATCCAAACTAAAATCACAAGCCCGAAAAACAAACCCTTTACCTCAATCTAGGCCACATTTGGACTAACTCAAAATCCTCCAAAGAAAGCATGAATCACAACAACGTAACCGCCAATCTCAACCCTAAACTATGCTCCTCATCTCAGAGAAAACTAGACTCGACCAAAACCAACGAAACAACTTTGCCATCATAAAATAGAGTAAAAGCCCATAAGGCGGGAAAAACCCTCTCGGTGAGCAGAAATACTTAAGCATCGGGCGAAAACAAAACTCTCATCAGCAGGCGGAAGCACTAAAGCATCGGATGATTAGCTCACTATGGAGCCGCAACGTCGGGCGATGGACAAACTATGGGCTTTGTGACCAACTAAAAACATCGATGATCGAACGCTCGGAGGACTACGGATCAGCGAGTTAAAGCTTAACGCTGCCACCGTGTCGGCAACACAAAGGAGTAGCCCTCCAATCAATCATCAAAACCACTCCAATAGAGAAAACAAAAACATCTCAAAGTAAAAGGTTTGATCAATAAAACTAGGCATCGACGAATGGAAGGACTAATGCATCGGTGGGATAGTGTACTACGCAGCTGCAATGGCGGGAGACGGACTGAATATGGCTTCCGCAATAATAAAAAATTATCGGTGATCGGTGCAACTAATGACTAACTCATCGGAACCTCGAGACGCAAAATACTTCGCAGTGTCGGTGAGACAAACAACAAGGCCTCCGAAACAGCGGCGTTGTTAAAGACTAAAACTCTGATCGCTGATAAAACAAAAATACCGAAAGTCAAAAAGTAAAAGTTTTTTAAAAAATAAACAAAGGAGATAAAATCCCATTGACGAAAAACATGACTTTCCATCGGGACATTCATTAGTTAGCTTCCACAACGGCGGCTGCGTAGAGAACTATGGCCCCAATTCACACTTTAATAAACTTCTGACAGTGAAAAATCATCGAAAACAAATCAAAGTGAAGCGTTCAAATAAAACCAAGACTCCATAGTTTCCACGGTGTCGACAAAAAATAACGATAGTATTAGATCATTCGACCCCCAAAAAAGCGGCAAAAAATAATTGACTGACCTTCCAACAATCAACTTCTCAAGCGGAGAAAAATGGACTTCCAGGAAAGGTTTAAAAAGATTAAACAAACTTGGGATAGATAAAATCAAAAGGAGGGTCCAAATTTTTTTAAAATTTGGGAAACAAGTTGCAGCTGCAACACGAGCATAGAATATATAATGTTAATGAATATTACCATTCTAAATATCATAACTAATACAAAGTTCCAAACTTTGAAAGATGACATCGAAGGTAATCTTAAGAGATAGAAATAAAATATGGCATCAAATAGGTGGCAAGAAAAGTCGAGTTCAAAGATAACCTCAATTACATAAGGAAATTTTGAAGGAGCTAAATTTCCTTCATATGTGAACTCTTCCCCCTTGTGAAGAAGATAAGGAGAACAAGCCGATTAATTCTAAGAAACTTGATAATCATTATTCGAAGATTTGTGTCATCAACGGTTCAACTTGGGACCAAAGAACGACTTCATTCCCAAAATAAATATGAGAAATTTTTATGGAAATCATCCCATAACATTGATGTCCATAATGGAGTAATTCTTTGATATACATCAAGTGCCAAAATTACAAATTGTAACTATTACATGCTTGTATTTAGAATGTGATCAATTTGTGTCATACCAATGGCATTGTGTCACATAAAGGATTATTTTACCTCTTGGTCAATTTGTATGGATGAATTGATAACACATTATCTATACATTAAGAAAAAAACCTTCTTTATCTAATTAATAAACATTAGGAAAAGTGGTCCAATTTTAGAGTATATTCAATGTTTTCAAAAGTTGAGTCTTAAAGTGAAGAATATTCTAGTGGATAAATTGTTGTATAGTCTTTATGGGCACTTTAAAATAGAGAATTTAACATGAGCTACATCTTGCATCCCAAATCCCTAGAGAATGATTTTAATGTGGCAAGAAAAGTTAAAACTAAAAATATATCTACTAGAAGAGTGGCCACTGACATCTAGAGTGCAATGTTCCCACTCCTAACCTCACTCAACCTACAAGGTTCAAACCTCAAAACATAGATGAGAGAGCAAAGGGATTATATTTCAATCATGATAGAAAGTATAATAAGGGGCATAAAATGCAATGAGAAGAAAGTATTATGTATATATTTTGAAGATGAAGAAGAGCAAGAATTAGAACCTTATCAACATCTAAAATTAAATACAATATTTACTTTATTCTAAATGTTTTCTATACAGTCTACCACCTAAAATAATTAGACACAAAACATGTATATTACCACCATTATTGTTAGCAAATAGTAACTAGTTGATTAACCATGTCAATATTATATATAATTGATCATTAATTAGGAATGCTTTGTTTTCAAATAACAAGTCATCCATTTTTTGATTTGTAGGCTATAAGCTATAGATAAATATTTGAGAAAAAAGGAATGAGAATGCATTATTAATTAGAGATTAGACTCCACATTAAAAAATATTCCCACAAATATTCTAATAGCAGTAAGTAGAAAGAGATAATTCTACACACATTTCTTTTATCTCAAGTTCCTACTAACAAAATTACACAGGCATTGTTGGATTTATGTCATTATTGAGAGGAGGGGGTGGGGGCAGTGAATTAGTAATTGCACAGATCTCTGTATTATTTAACTATGACATATTTTTACCAAATAAAACCTTTCAACAAAAACAATAACAACCACAACAGTGAAATTTTTTCTAAAAATAATTGTATATCTATAAATATGTGTATAATTACATCAATAGGATATTACAATCTCCAAACATGAGCACCCACTCATTTCAGGTGGTGACTTGATTCACATGGATAATCTGCGAGCTATTGGAACCAACCTGCAATGACTGCAATCTGCCCGAGCACCATCTCACAATATTTAGGAACTAATTTGAACAGATATCAAACCTAATGAAAAAACTATGAATTGTGGCTTCAAGCTCTCACATGTGGATAATTGCTCTCTCTGGCTGTGGAAGCACCAACTTTTGTTTGTTCTCCAATACTGACTCCAAGCAGACTGTAACCCCCTAATTTGTATCTAAACCAACAAAAAGGATGTTTCCACACCCTGATTGTATTCTCCAACACCGAATAGAAGGAGGCTGCAAACCCCTTCTCCTTTCCCCGTCCAACCTCCCTGATATGAAATATGTTTATATTGAAGAAACTACAAATAGAGAATTACCTTGTCTTCAAAATCTGCAACTGATGTAACTTATTTAGTCTACGCCCGAGTATCTGCATCAGAACAGATAGTTTACCAAAAACATAATGTACAAAAATAATTGTGATCTACATCTTCTCATCTTATATGCGTTCTGCGAATAGATTTTCCAACTTAGACACCTTTGGTTTTCTATGGTCTGCATCTTTTACTGATAAAGAAATTCACACATCTAGAATATGGGTATCATTTTTCTTCCACCACACTTATTCATTGCTCATCAATGACTGATTTGTGCACTCTTGCTATGCTACATAAAGTTACTCTCTGCGATCAATAAGCCATTTATTCCCCAAATACAATTCTAAATTTTGTCCAAACAATTATCCAATATTTTCATTCTTCACAAGATTACTTCAGCACATCCATCTCTTGCTTATTTATAATATTATTGACTCAAGAGATGTGTCCACTTAGTGAAGTTCCTTAACCTCGTATAATGTCCCATTAGATTACATTTTCAATAAGCTTTGGTCTACGTTAGTGTGCCACTTTGTCGCAATTCATCATGTGTAGTGTATGGCGCACTTATGCCAATGTCCTTGTGGGAAT
>LPNX010703484.1:0-17841 GCA_001517045.1 Pseudotsuga menziesii | reverse complement strand
GTAATTTAGGTGTCAACTTGATGTATCATGGGAATATTTATTTGTAGAGCTTGGTTATATCTAATGCTGCTTGGATGCTTTGTTTACTTTGTGTTTGTTGTTTAAGGCTCGTCTTTGTTGCTAGCTGAATAGTAACTATAGAGGACCCTTCCCTTTGTCAATCTGCATCAAATACCTTGGGTTTGATGATGCATTGGGGATTTCAAAGGAATTTTCAATCATTATAGAGGATCCTTGGTTTTGGGCCAATGATATGGAGAACCACATTCACCTAAATCGATATGATATTTGTGAAGTTTCAGACTTGTGAAGAGGGGTTTTTCATTGTGAGCGACATGCAAAAGGAATGCAAGAATGTCATGGCCTATTAATAATGATATTAGAGAAATGGAGGAAGAATCGAGAGAGAGGCCAAGACGATGAAAAATACTCATGGAACTAGTACAATTGAAATATAGTAGATATAGTACAATTAAATTGATTAACAATAGATAAGGTATCAATAAATTAGTTAAGACAAATAGAAGGTCACACTATTTATTGAATTATTTTTGAAACAATAAAAAACATTTACTAGTTTTGTATTATTATGTTTTTTTTCAAACATGACAAAGCTTATCATAACTTCTCTTACGAGAAACCTTACATCCAAAGAAGAATATAGATCATGAACCTTCAATATTATATTATCAATTTAGATAATTATTTTAGTACTTTTTTCTCCATACAAATACACCATTCTCTATGAAAATAAGAAAATTAATCTTTTATCGACCCACTAGTACAAAAGCGCGGATTTTTCCACGGAGGTTTTCCACGTTTCTTACTTTTTGGTGTAAAATCCGATGTAATAGGAACGAGGCGTCGCTGTATCCACGCCTAGCCGTCGATGTATCCACGCCTGGACTCTTAGGCGTCTCTGTATCCACGCCTAAACTCTTGGATGTCACTGTATCCACGCCTGACCGTCTCTATAGCGACGACACCGTCTTTTGTTTTTTTTGTGAATTTTGTTCAGCGCGGGTATGTATTGTAGCTACATTGAATATTAATTTTGTTGTTATTTCATTAATGTACCTCTTTTGTGGTTGATATGTAACTTATTCCCTTGGTTGTGAGTATTTTTTCCTTGTGACATATTTTCTTGCCATACATCAAATAATATTCCATATTGCATCATTAAAATTCCTTGAATCAAAATCATTATGAATAGGGTGACCATGTGGTGGATGAAGCTTATTGAACTATTGCAAGTTGAAAGAAGAAATTAATATTTCACTAGTCTCAAACTATGCATGTCAAATTAATGTACATAAGGTATGTCACTTATTGGAAACATGTTTAGAAATGTCAATTACAGAGGCTTCCTTATATTTTGTCCATCTAGATGAGATGAAAGATCTAAAATCTAAGAGATTCTATGTGAATGTGTATGTGTCAGTTAAGAATATAGAGTGCATGGTAATTATCATTAATTTGGTATTTCCCTTTAATTCTTCTAGGTCCTTGCTACGTTAATAATTTTCTTGAACATAACCTAAGTTTAGGTCATACAACAATGGTAACACCATAAATCACACCACAAAGGAAACAAAATAGTTGGGATAGGTGGCTAAAGTATGCTTGATAACATTGACACAATGGTGAAAAGGAAAAGTTTGATGAGGGTGATGTAACATTCTTGAAAAACATAAGGGTTTAGTGTATATAGCCATTTAACCTTTAAGCAACAAGTTCTAGGTAATTCATGGATCATATATATTTAATATATCCATAAACCTTTAACATTAAGTAATATATAAATAAATAATGTAAATATATCATATTGGAGTGTTTTCTAAAATCATCATAATGGAATACTGTCTTCAATTATTTGTTCATGATGAACTTTGGTCATTTTCCATTTTCTTACTTTCAATGTTTTCTTTGTTTGAACTTCTATTTAGTATATGTGAGAAATACATACCAGATGACTAGATTGGCATCTTATGAAAGTGAACATGGATCAAAGTTTCATGGGTTTATTGAAAAAATGGCCTTCTAATATGATGGATCCTCTTTCACGCTAGTTTCAACAATTGGTACTCTTTGTCTGCGATTGGATTCTGATTCTCGACTTTTGGGGTTCAAGAGACAGTTCAGTTATCAGCAGCCACTACTGGGTTTCAATTTTAGCGATTCTTGATTTCTATTGTGTGATGGTTCTATATCCCAGATCTGATATTCCTGAGATGATGTGAGTGACCCGTTTTGAGGGCAGAAAAGAAAGGGGAGGAGAATGATGAGGGGCAAAACCCTGATGAAAATAATCGAGAACGCTACGAACAGGGCAGGTTACGTTTTCTAAGCACAGGAATGGGTTGCTCAAGAAAGCTTAAGAGCTCTCGGTGCTCTGCGATGCCCCGGTGGGACTTATGATTTTCTCTCCAAGAGGAAAGCTCTACAAGTTCACGAATCCCAGGTGTTGTTAATGTGTATTTTCCATAACTGTTAGACTGCTATCTTGTATAAATGTTTGCGATTATTTGTCTTCCCTTTTGGGTTAGTGGTGTATTTGCCCTAGCTGCTACAGAAAGTTCGATTGCTCTCTGTATTTTTTCGTAAGTATTTACTTGCATAAAGAAATAAAAGCGTTTTAGACACATGTGTCCCGGTATATACTCTTGAAAGGCCCAGGCCCCGGACCCGGCCCCGGCCGTTGTTTAGGAGTCTAGGGTCTCTGGTTTATTCTTCAATAAAAAAATAAATAGTTGCATGAATGTCAACTTGAATGGTCAATGACCAAACTTGTTTGACTTCGAAGAACTTTTCTTGGTTCTGTCAAACCTCCTCCTGTTTTACATATTCCTCTTCTCGAGTCTCCGGGATTGTAACCATGTCTCAGGTTCACTTAAAGCAATTTTTGCAGCTCTGCCTCTTGTTGATGTATCCCTCCGTTATTTGATACATTATATTGAAGACATTTTGTGGCTGTGCCCCCTTCTCTGTTTATCTGTGTCTTAGAGATATATTGTGGAGTATCGCTGTTTATAATTCTCAGGGATCTGGTGTACTGCCCTGATTGCTAATAAAATGGAAATACTGTGCTATATTAAGCTTCATTCATGGTTATTGTGTTTTCTGGGATTTGTTTTAGTCTACTGGATCGATCTTGAGAGGTCCCATGCAGATGTACATTTATATATATCAAATAACCTCGATTTCCATGCAAATATCTGACTAAAATAACCTCGGTTTCCATGCAAATAACCTCATTTTAGTCTTGTGTTTCCTTTCTACTTCTCTAAGAGCATTCCCCATTTTTCCTTTCAATCCCTCTTTTCTTTGGATTTTACTCTAGGCCCAATGCATAGATGCACATGTTAGCCCACTCATGGAGACTTGAGGAATTTTCAAAGATCAGTGGTGGAAATCAATAGGAAGTGGCATCTCTCTGCACCATCGTTGTAAATTCAAATAGGCCTTCGGAAAACTGGAAATACCATACGAAAACAATGTTCTTTGAAGCCTACAAAGAAAAAGATCATCTCTATGTTGACACCGCCAAGCACATCGTAGCACTCTGTGAGGACGAGTCACAAATTGATGATACAACCCTCTGCGACTAGTTGAACAAACAGGTCGCTGCTCTCTCCACTATCCAAAGCCTTATTGCCAACCTTGATCACCTCATGGGTGTACCGTCCCCAACACCTGCATTTTTTACAATCCCTGAAACGAACAATGCCTCCAACAACAAGAGCATGGACGACTCTCAAAGTTATCAATCAAAGGAAAGTCCCTGATGCTCTTTGAATAAATTGTTTTCATAGTTCCATTATATTAATTGTATTTTCATTTGTTTGGTGGGGGGAAGCATAGTTTAATCAGTTATATACCTACAAACAAGCTTTTAAGCGTGTCATATTTGTCATTTTGGGACAGGTATCCATTTAATCTCATTCTGGCTCAGATATCTAAGGTTTTAGCATTGCTAGTGATGGCATTATATGAGAGATCTCCAAGTAAAGCCACGAGTTTGCTGATAATATAACTCTACCTGTCACTTTTATAATGTAAGATAATAATAAATAAATGTTTCAATCAATTACTAGCACAACCACAAAATAGAAAGAAGCAAGTGAAAAAACAAGCAAAAATGGAAACGACAACACCCAAAGGATGTCTCACTGTAAATCATTATTCAAAGGTTCCAGTGCTTTAATTGATCCATGATGCCATGTATTCTTAATTGAAAGGTAGACCTGTCACAGATAGAGCATCCAACGGTTATGTGGAGACTGCCCAAATTATTAAACTGGCATATCATAACATTTTCCCCAGTTAAACCAAATCAAGTATCATCTTATTATTTGCATAAGAGCAGAAGAAAGTCCTTCCACGTGTCTAATTTAAAACTTAAATGCAATCCAAAGGCTTAATGTTCTAAATATGGATTAAGCTAGCAGGTTATTAATGGTCAGCCTAGTGCAAAACTTGTAGGCATCTAATTAAAAAAGAAAGAAGAGAACAAACAGTTAGGGGCAGTTGCAAACCACATGACCTTGTATTCTTCCTGTACTTGGTAAATTCTTATCGAAACATTCAGATTACGCCCAAATTATTAAACTGGCATATAACAACATTTTCCCCAGTTAAACCAAATCAACTATCATCTTATTATTTGCATAAAGAGAAGAAGAAATTCCTTTCACGTGTCTAATCTAAAACTTAATTGCAATCCAAAGGCTTAATGTTCTAAATATGGATTAAGCTAGCAGGTATTAATGGTCAGCCTAGTGCAAAACTTGTAGGCATCTAATTACAAAAGAAAGAAGAGAACAAACAATTAGGGGAAGCTGCAAGCCACGTGACCTTATATTCTTCCTGTACTTCATAAATTCTTATCGAAACATTCAGATTATTTGTGCATTAGAGACATAGAAGGCTTGTGAATAACCTGGTTCAGTAATGAAAAGTTCCCGTCCTTGATGTTCCTAAAAAAATCACTACACCATGCATTATCTTAATTTAAATCCAACCATACCCATTTTTAAGATTTCAGATAACCATTTGATTGATACAAGAGATATAAGTTGGATAAATGTAGCCAATCAAAAGATTAATTTTTAATTTCAACGCAAAAGAACTTGGACCAATCACAAATGTGTTGGAAATCAATTGTTATCCACTTAAAAGACCACATTCTCAACATTTCACTTACTGAGACCTTGAAATATGGAATGGACCACTTTTCTGTTTTTTTCCCTGTTGACTAGGTGGGACACCTTTATCAGGCCCTCCTATAACACCCCACATCTCAAATTGTCGTTTCCTGGCTCTTGCCCTTTCCTTCTTTTCTTCTAACTTTGCATTGTAGCAATGAAGACAAGAAACTCCATATTCCCACTCCGCTGACCATATATCAGCATCATTTATAGGCTGCTTACAGGCATAGAAAAGTTTATGTGTTCCTTGCTTGAGTCCATGTTCAACTGAAACTCTTTTATCAAATACAAAGCATTCACCTTCCCAAAGGCTCTCTGATGGGGGGACTTCTGCCAAGTACTTCAGAATCCTTCCCTCTAGATGATAAACCTTGGCACAAGAGGAGAACAAAGTAATCAATTAAGATAGCGAGACATGCTGCAAGGTCATTCAATTTTCCACTTTCAGGTAGAAATATTCATCAACATGCAAATGCATCGATACAAGATTTGTAGAAAAATAATATGTAAACACATGATGCGAAGTGCATGATTAGAATTAAACACAATTAACTAAGAAAACCCAAAAAGGCAAAGTGCAGAACAGACGATGTTTAAGAGATTTAACCTCTTCGAAGCCCTTGCTCATGAGAAAACTAGTGGCCTTCTCACATCTGATACCCCTTGTACAGTACATTGCAACATGGCGTGGGATTTGCCCCTTTCCAAAATTCATTTGTTGTTTTCCACTTTCATCCATGAAATTCTCTTGAATTGAAGGTATTTGCTCTCCTGAAATAACACCATTTGACTGATGCATAAAGAGATTTTTCTCAACCCATGATGGAAATTCCCTGAATGCCAAGGTATGAGGATCTACTGCCCCTTTAAATCTCCCTATTCGAGTCTCATAAGAATTTCTGACATCCACGACCATCTGGAACATTAAAAGGCGCCATCTAAATTATGACCATTTTTAACACTTACAAAGACAACATCTCATAATGTAATTTCTTCATCTAAAGCAAGTTCAATTATACAAATCATTATCAACGGTATTTTAATCGTGTAACTTCACAATTCAGCATCTTCAAGATAGATAATCTAGGAAAACATTGCTCTACTCATTCAAATTTCAATATCTAGTAGAGGTCTCAACATTCAGAAAGTCATTTTTCGAAACTTAGGCTTTATGTGGTGAAAATGAGGAGCCATTGTTATCCACAATATATGTTTCTAACAAGCCAAATACAACAAGAAAGGACCCTCCCAGATCATTCGTGTACAGTACATTTAGAAACACCTGGAAATATATGCACAATGTTGTCCCTTTCTCTCTGCTTTATGCCTTAAAATAATTGCTCATATACACTTTAAATTGTACGGGTAAACATGAAATTATATCTTTAAATTTCTAGTTATCGATAATACTGATATGTGCCTAATATTTCAAGCATACCAAACAGGCCTTGAAATTGCAATAGTTTTGCCCATATAAAAAACGTACATACAATAATTGGAATTTATCATTTATAAAATAAACCTCTAGTAATATTGACATTTCATATCATTATGATTTTGCTTCAAAATTCAAAATTCTTAAACATAGATCTCAATATCTATCATTCAAATTTGACCCGTGCTATTTTCTTCCACCAAGTTGAGGTCATTTAGTGTGGATGAAAAGCTTCAATACAACAAATATCAAAGCATCAAATAGAATATCATAGAAGCATATCCTTTGTTTTGGAGTCCCCTGTCCCACACCTTTGAAGCCTAATTTTGCATTTCTGGAAGCACAATTTGTGGTTTGATAATCAGATCAGCCATGCAGGAACACAAATATAGAGGTGATGTGGGAGGGGTAACTTCAAAGCCACACAACATTCAATAAGGAGGGTATGAGTTTCATGAATACCAAATGATTTGACTTCCATTTTCTTCAAATTTTATAGGTTTAAGGTTATTTTTTGTTTGAGAGATTTTGAGATATGCATCAATTGACAATCTTATTTTGAGCAATTGAGATTTTCCTACCATTAGTTGTCCTTTCAAGCCTTTCCGATGCAAAATTTATCAGTGCCATCCCTGATGCATCAGACTCCAATACATTTAAAGTGTTACATATTGGCACAATAAAAGTTGGAATTATGAAAGAAATGAGATCTTCAAAAAACTTCCACTGTCCTAAAAGCTGGAATCAGTTAAAACTATAAACATTCTAGACCACATTAGATTCACCAAAAATGAAACAGATGGTCCAGATTCGGTTTCATTTTATAGTTTTCTTTTTCATTTATGTTGCCTTCCTATACAACAGTTTGAGGGTTTTGCATGCATGGGCAGGTTGTAATGTTAAGTCGGTTTGGCATTAAATGTATCCTTGTCTACTCCATCGAAGATAACAGACAGCTCATTTACTGGACTGAAAGTTCGACTTTATGGTTCCCATTTTTTAATCTCTGATGGCCTGAAAGGGCTTTCAGCCTTCTATGTTAAAATTAAATTGAGGCCATTGATATTTAGATTTCAATATTTAACTAGTATAAGAACAAATAATTGGAACCATGTAAACATGAGCTCCCCAAGGCAATCGAAACCGAGATTTTTCAGCTTAAGGGTACATCCAGCCACAGAATTGCAATCCATGTTGTCTGTGTAGGGGAAACGATTCCATCAGATTCCAAATCAAGAGAAGTGAGTGCAAATGTGCATATACTCTGCCTTATTTTGTCAGAAGCTAAACATATTGACTTTCCTCTTGATTATCAGCCTTAGTTTTATCGATGGAACAGTTGTGAACCTCTGAACATTAAAATTATCATTTTCCCTGACCCCACTTGCACAAGGGTAAACTGGCCCACGGCAGGTGCACGACAATGCTATTTGCTTGCACAGGAAAACCATCCCACAAGGGGCAACACTTGAGTGCATGCCATTTCGGAGATTGAAACTCTCGTGGATAGCTTGAGAAGTTTCCATCCTCACAATTGGATGATAATCCCATTGGCAATGGTGTTGGATATTCATAGGCCTATTGGTAAACACATTAATCTGTTATATTTGATTTGTTCTGAAGTTGATAAATGTGTAGTATACAAGTAAACATTTGCAAGGATGGGAAGTGGGCATTTGTTTTTGACTAATGTAAAAGTTCTTGACAAGGAGAAATGTACCTGAAATATCTATTGCAATGCTCTGCAAACTTGTTTGTATACTCACGTAGCTTAAAGCTCGGGGGTGTGGTTTTATTTTGTACATTTCATTTCATAGCTTTCAACTATTCATGTATTGCTCCGTATTTATTATAAATACAAGGCCTGTGCTCGATGTACGCAAATAAGAGTTGATGCCATAAAATTCAACCTGACCTCAATTGACTAATGATAATAATACTCTTGTGCAGGATAGTAAATGTCAAGGTATTATTGGAGTTGAGACCCCTCTAAAAACCACTCAAGCAATGCAATCCTTGCTATTCTTTCCTTGTAAGGTAAAGTTTGAAGATCCGCTGCCAAATCTAAATGAGAAGCATGATACATTTAATGGAAAGTATAGACAATATGGGGCAGTCTTGAACCATCAAGAAACTACAAATGGACATTTTGTTCAATCAATTACCAAAAAGAAAAAACTAGACAATACTTGCTCTTCTGCTCCTAGTGAGTGGATGTCTGGGAGGCATCCAGATGAACTCGAGGTTGAGAGACAAAGAAAACTAACTAGAGGCAAAGCAGTGGAATACCAATTAGTTTGTCCCAAGTTTGAAGAAATCCAAAGGGATAATTTTCCAAGATATAAAGCAGGCAAGGAACATGTAGTAAAAGCTACAATAAAGAAGAAATCAAAAAGCTCCAAATACAGAAAAATCAACAACAATACTGACTTTCAAGCTCAATGCATGGTAGGAAGGGCGTCATTGAATTGTTTGGGGATTCATAGCAATAATTTCTTTGGAATGCTCCAGAGACTAGTCTTTTTTTGGACTGTCTTTAACAATACATAGATTTCCATTGGTTTCCCTTTTAGGAATTTGTCCTTTTCTATTTTATTTAATAATTTACAAAATTGATTTTCCTGGTTTTTCCTCAACATGTAAATATAAAGCTAGAGGTAAATAATCACATTGAATTTGTTATGATTTCACATTATATAGAACAAGATCTAACGACATCTTGCCATTTGGTTACAAGATTAATTTGTTGTCATAGTGTCTGAATTTATATATAGCCCTTGGAAACATTCACAAGAGCAGGCTGCATTGCGTGCTGCTACAAGGGAGGGAAGTCTTTACACACCTTCAGTTACAGTTGCAGCAGTAGCAGATCTTGAATCAGAGGAAGTCTCATTTCTGAAGGAACAGGTAACTAGCTAAAAGAATCTTTGTTGTTGGCATTTATTTCATTTAACTACAAATAATAAATGGAGGGTGCTAAAGTTGTGTTGAATCATCATGACTTTTTCTGAATTTATCTTGCAGATTGCATCATACTTTACAGACAAGCTTCTGAGGATTGTTCGTGATATACTGCGTCATATTATTGCTAAAGGAAGAAAAGAGGATGCTTCTGTAGAGGTTGTTTCCCACGAGTTCCCCAAATTGGCTGGTTCTCACTTACCAATTGGTGATGGTGCCTTGGAATTCATTAAGCATGTTTGTGCTGTTCTTGCTCTTGATCAATGTGTTCAACATGATGTTTTGGTATTGATCTTTACCATAATACTTTTTGATTTCATTTAGTTATTATTTGCAAGGATGAAATCCAACTTATACTTTGTATAACCTCTATCTTGACGTGAATTGTTGAAGTTCTAACTTTCTGCAGCTAGCATGTTTACTGTGAATCATGTGTACAAATCTTGAAAGCAAATTTTGAAAGAATTAAGGTTTTTATGGGGTAGTTTCAAAATACTTCTAAAGCTTAATGCCTCTATTGAGATTTTTGTCATTTTTTTGAAAACAACTCATGTATTATTTGAATTTCATGCAATGCACATGACAGTCCATATTGTCACACAGGTTCTTGTGTGAAGCTCTTAAGTGGATGACTTCAATTTTATCTTGAATGGGCCTACAAAGTCTTCATGATGCTCTAGTTCATGTTGAAATTATGACTGTTATCTGATTAATGTTCTTTTGGTGTTGGTTGTGACAGGAAGGAAGAGTTCATGGAATTGCTATTCTATCTCTGGATTCGAGTGGCACATTTCTCATAACATCCTGCATGGACAACAAGTAATTTGGTGTCGTGATTTTGTTTTACTGTCCTGATTTTTTATTGAGTCTTGACAAGATGAAATTTTTTGGTACCTTTATATTGTCGCTAAACCGAAACTAAGTTTGACTTGAAGTCTTGAAACTTAGTGGGTTTAGCTAAAAATTTGCACATGCTGAGAGATTTATTGTAACTTTCTGCAGGATTTATTTATATAACGCTCTACAACCAAATAAGGGTCATCTGAAAAGTTATACAGGTCATGTGCTTGGTTCTTTCTACATAAAGGTAAATGGATTTACTTAACATATAATCTGCTTTGAATATACTGATATTACTGCATTTGTAGCTGTTCTTTCTTTGCTTTTGATATCTCTCGAAATTTATTTGGATTTTGGATCACTACTTGAGGTCGTTTTGCTCCAAAAGATGCAATGTGAAGATGATAACTTGTGGGGTTCCACCTTTTCACTGGGTTTATGTGACTTGCTATTTTTGGTGTGGATGTTTATGTTGTTGTTTTTGGTGCCCATCCAATTCCTTTCTCATCTAGACTGATGTTTGAAAATTGGTAAGTGGCCAGTGTGGACCTGATGAGCTATGTTGAAAATGTGCGTCTAATGAGCTTGTAGTTATTCTTGATCCCTGAGCTTTGCCACCTTAACAAACCTAGTTGGATTGAAAAACCTATCAAAATATTAGGAGGCATGGTTCACTTATTCATATACTTCCCCTTGCACTTAATCATATACTTATTCATATACTTCCCCCTTCCCCAAGTAGCAAGATATATACTTATTCATATACTTCCCCTTGCAGCAGAATGATGGACTCCTTAATGTAGAGTCCATGTCGTATAATATACATGAACCATTGATGCACAATGGAAAACTTTTCAATGTCGAGTTCACCCTAAATATATCCATAATCATATGCCGGAAGCTCATATTGATGTAGTATGGTTAACATGACATTCAAATTGAGTGTTCCCAAAAAATCCACTTAGCCATACAACATAAAAATTGAATTTCCCGCAAAAGATTGTTATTAAGGCATAAAATGGAATGACAACAAACATTGAGAAGATTCATTAAAGTTGTTGTTGTGATTAGGTCTGCATGGGGATGCCAGGATCATTTTTATCATTATTGGATGGCCTCTACCCATCATTTGTTGGTTCCATGTGATGTACAAGTTACAACATCATCCCAACTAGGACAAGAGTCAGGAATTTATCATTTAATGAGGGTTGTAGGAGAGTTGTGTGGCTAATTTTGGTGACACTCTTGCCTCTCCTTCATGGCTTGGGTAGATCTATGTCGTGGCCTCCCTCTCTCCATTGAGATTGCATGAATTGAGGAAGAGGGGTGAGAGACTTGGTAGGGGGTTCCCTGCATTTGTTGTTTTAACATGTAAAATAAAAATATAATATGGTATGAAGGCCATAAATTCTGGTTATGAGGTAAGCATCATTGACTATGGCTAAGCAGCTACTTCATTTTGTTCACAGTGGTTCTGTTAATTTTTTCTTGGTTACCATGTATTTTGATGGTTATATACATCAAGGAGCGAGTGCACCAAATTGCAAAATGTGTAGCAATTCACATAAAAAATGGTAAGAGTTTGATAAATGCCCAAGTTCCCTGTTGTCAGGGTCATCTGGTCAATGCAATGAGATCTGTGAGTATATACAAATCATTGAAATGTTAAGATTCCGAAAATTTTAAATCAGTGGAAGGTAATCATTTCATATAGAGTGGAACTTGATGAAACAAATTATAAGACACATATCTCAAACAACTGTCCATTGCGGTCATGAACAATGTTTATCCTCGTAGTTGAGAATATCTAACCATGGCACTGTTTTATAATGTTGTGGATGCATCTATGTAGCTCATGACCAGTGTTCCACAAACACCTCACACTAATCTACAGATTGCATTAGCTTTGCTATTCATATTGTGGAAACCTTATTGGATGGTGCTCATTTCATTAGTAGCCATTGAATTTGTTATTATTAGCATGCCTCGTAAAATTGACAAAAAAAATCTAGTAAAAATGCTGGTCATATGAAAATGACCAGATGCAAAAGTGGTTTCACAATCAAATGCTACTGCCATATCTTGGTGGAGATGATATTTGTCATGAAGAGTTTTTCAAAATGATGAAAGCAATAGCAACACACACACACTATAACACACTTGGATTTAAATGGGAAACCTGAGTAGGAGGAGGAAAACCCACTGTAAAAATGGCATAGCTTGGTTATATTTGGGAGAATAAGAGTACACTAGTACAACTAATAGCATAAGTTCGTAATAGAGATAATAGCTAACCTATTCAGCTTGGGACTAGGTCTCTACATAGCCTAAGGTTATTGACAATATCAAAAGATTGATCAATGACCCTATCTAATGGTTTGTTTGATATTGACAATATTGATCATGCACTTTATTTATAAATTATTACATTGTTTGTGTCGATCCCTTATGGGCTTTACTTACAAAAAATGGGGTGCATTCCCACACTACAGGCTTATATAACACTGAACATTATATTTATCTGAATGTCTAGATTTCAAAATATTCTACCAACTCTTATCTCTTTAATTGTGCTATTTTTACAAAGGCTGGTGACCAATCAGTATTATAGAAATCCGGCCAGATCTCTATTTCACATGGACACAAGGAAGCATGCTTGCATTTGGTATGATTTTAGTGCCAATCTTAGGTGATTGTGGACTAATATATTTGCAGAAATTGATTGTGTGTGTGTGTTGAGCACAAGTGATTCTAAATTTTATCAGATCAAAAGTTCATATTTTGAAGGCAAAGTTTATTACATCAAAAGTTCATATTTTGAAGGCAAAGTTTATCAGATCAAAAGCACAGGCCATGACTGATGATATTGAGGCTGTTTCAAACAATTTTACCACTGGTATGCAGATATTACATTCCTAGAAGTCTTTTACTATTAGGAAACCCGACTGTCCAACATGCCAAATGAGTTCAAATGGAGAAAGAAATAACAAGCAGTAGTTCTTTTTAGATTCGTGATTATAATTCATAGAAGTATTTTTTTGCATATACTAGTATATATGATTTTATTCCAAAGTGGCTAGGTTGTATGGGTGTGGTTCATGTATGAATGTCGTTGTGTTGATATGGCATGCCACTAGAATATATATGTATATATAGATAAAATTCATGAAATTTTTTGAGTGAATATAAAGTGAATTTTCGAGAGTCCAGAGTCCAAGAAAGAAAAACTCATGATTTTTTTTTATTATATATAGATATAGAGGGTAAAATATGATGGTTGTTGGCTTGATGCTTGAACTATGTCATGAACACTTTGAGGCTGACAAGTTAAAAAGAACTTTTTATAATTTTCATTTGTTTATATACAAATATATGTTTGAAACAAGGACAAGGTAGGCATGTAGGAAATTGGGAATGTTGATGCTATTTGATGGGTTTTGATTATACTGGTGGTTGAGTATAACATCACAATAGTTTGATGGGGTTCTAAATCATTCATTAGTTTCCATAGTTGTCATGTCATTCACTAACCACATGACATATATGGGTGAACTCCTTCACAGATTGCACTATGTATGTAGGTTTCTACCTATGCAGTGGAGCATAATTGTTTTGTGGATTCGTTGATTATCTTTCCTGTTGAAATCCATTTCCTGGTTTAGAGCTGAGTTTTACTTTTCTTAGGTAATAAATAGTTGTAGATTTATCCATTCAAGTTTAATTTTAACCAATTCTTAAATTGAATTTGTTAGATTAGATTTTACTATTTTGCACATGATCTTGATTGTAGATTTATCTATTCAAGTTTAATTTTAACCAATTCTTAAATTGAATTTTTTAGATTAGATTTTATTATTTTGCACATGATCTTGGTTATTGTTGTTAGCTGTTGAACAAGATAAATAATTTGCTTCATTGTTTTTCTACTTTACAAGTGATATTTTTTTATTGGATTTTGCAGGAGCGAGCTTAACTTATAAGTGGGCCATTGAGTATGAAGAGCCTTCTATTGAAGATTTGCCATTCAGTATGAAGAGCCTGCTATTGAATATTTTCCATTCAGTATGAAGAACCCGATGTTAAGGCTTTGAAGCTGCTGACGTGGGATCTAATTATGGTTTAGTGCTGAGTATGGTTTTGAAGCTGCTGACGTGGGATCTAAGTATGGTTTTGCGGCCAAGTGCAAGTATGATGGTTTAGCCATTGTAATATTTTGAAAAGTGATGATTTTTATGTAAAGTTATATGGAAATTAATATGAGTATTTGAGAAAACTCATATTTATTGTAATACTTTTGACATCTCATATAATATAATTTGTGGTTTAAAACTTATATATATGGTTGTACTTTACGTTATGTATCAATGTTGTAATTATTTACTAATTAATGTGACATTGTATGATTTACATGTGTAATAGATATTATTTACAAGTGTTATAATTAATTATAATGTGACATTGCATAATTAACAAGTATATTAGATGAGAATAAATGTATGATTTTTTTTTTAATTAAACATAATATCATATTAAAAATTTATATTGATTAATAATGGACACCATTCAAACTACCACACATAAAGCGACTAAAAATGACTAAATTAGTGACCAATAATTAAGAGATATGTGACCAAACAATGAGATATAAATGACAAAAAAAATGACCAAAATTTGCATATCAATGACCAAAAAACAGTTTTGGTGGCTAATTTATGGTCTTTTATTACGCGACCAAATTTGGTCATATTTTAGCTTGTCATGTGGTCATTAATTTGGTCATAAATATGGTCATATAATTGGTCATTGATTCAAATACATAACCAAATCAATGACCAAATATATGACCAAATTAATGACCAATCGACAAGCTATAAATGACCAAAATAAAAATGACCAATTTTGGTCGCGTAATAGAAGACCGTAAACTAGCCACCCGCGATCGCCAAACCAAAAGTGGTCATTGATATGTGGATTTTGGTCATTTTTTTGGTCACTAATCTCTCATTTTCCACTAGTGCCAAGAAAGAGGAAATCATCTTGGTGGTGTTTGGTAAGGGAGATCGTTTGAGAAAGAAAGATATGAGCTTTAGGGAATCCCTTATGTATATTGATGTTAGACACCACTGGTCTAGGTATCTATGGAAGGCTCAACACCATTGCTCTATCTCGACTATAAGCCTATGTGATTAAACCAGGAACTACCCTAGAGGTACCATCTTGAGTGCATGCATCCACTGGTATAAGGTACATGTTATTATGACAATAAGGTTATCTATTTAAATCTCCATGTTCAAATTGATCTATATAGAAGTTCATTTTGGGTTTAAACCCCTAAATGGAATCTAGCTAAGTAACATGTATGTACTTCTTGTAAATGTATTCCCAAATGATCCTTCTCATTTCTTGTTTTTTTATGAGGAGTTGACCAACTGTATCAAGATAGTGCATTTATGTGGGAAGTCGATATTTTAGATATCTAGTGTGGATTGAAGTAAGAAATTGTCTTCTAAAATCCAACGTCAGGAGTGCGCAGTGGAGTTGACTTTTTAAGGGTGTTCAAAGAGATGTATGTAAGGAAGGGGTATCAATCTCTTCATGTTTTCAAGTCTAAAAACAACATAACTTGATGTAATATTTCCAACCAATCATGGCCGAGAATTACTTTCACCAAAAGGCAAAGAAAATGATAAGATTTTTAAATGTCGAAGAAATAGATGTTGAAACATATTTTTCAAATCTTTTAGTTGAACTTTATATATGACCCCATGCTATTTTGAATTTATTTATGGCACATATAAAANTTCAAATCTTTTAGTTGAACTTTATATATGACCCCATGCTCTTTTGAATTTATTTATGGCACATATCGAATGAGTCTAAATAGTCCACTTAGTACTCATTATTAATTAATTATATGGTTTTACATTGTTTTTTATTCCAAAAATTACATACCACATTTATACATTCATTTAATGCATATAAGAAGATAAAAGATAGAACATATCTCGTGCTTTGTTGGCCTGTAAGAGATTATTTGANCATATAAGAAGATAAAAGATAGAACATATCTCGTGCTTTGTTGGCTTGTAAGAGATTATTTTAGTTAATCATAATTGAGTTAGTAATACAAACTTACAAAAAATTTGAATTGAGAAATCAAATTTCTTATAGTTCAATGTCACCCACTTATGACCAATCACGTACTACCCTTATTACCACTTAGCACTCATTAGCAATAAATTTTGTGTTTTTAAACAATTGCAACTTTAATTATATGGGGCTTTATTTCAAAAATTACATACTGCATTGATAAACTCCTCTTATTAATGAATATAAGCAAATAAAAGTCAATAATTTATTTCATGCCTTGTTGGCTTATATGAGATTATTGCAATTATAAACTATTAACTTAAGAATACACATTTACAAAACTTTGTGCGTGCCTTGTTGGCTTTTATGAGATTATTTTAATTACAAATATTTGATTTAAGAACGCAAATTAAAAAAATATTTTGAATGGGGAAATCAAGTGGTGTATGATGGAAAAAAATGTCAAACTAAAGGCAATCATAAATAATATTAATAATTGTATTTAAATATTATTGTTAATTCTCATCTATCTATAAAAGTTTTAAAAACATACAAAAAATGTGTCCAACTTGTATTGAAATATTGCAATGTACGCGTTAACAAATTTCTAAAAATTAATATCTTCACCTACTATAAAGAACTCACTNAAACATACAAATTAATTCATCAAAAAATGTGTCCAACTTGTATTGAAATATTGCAATGTACGCGTTAACAAATTTCTAAAAATTAATATCTTCACCTACCATAAAGAACTCAATGTTCTATTGAACATTCGAATGTAGTTGTGTTTCTCTTTGATACGATGAAGTGTCTTTAAAAGGGGGAATAGAATTTGGACAAGCCAAGTATCATGTTAATGTCCTATATAAGCCTTTGTTAAGATACAATTTGACCGGTATCTGAGGAATTGAGAAGTAAGCTTTGATGTATCTATTAGCAATATATTTGATTCTTCGTACTTATTTCCATATTTGGACCACACATCACTTAACATTTTCTCATAAAATTGTATCACACTACATTATTTGAATTTTGTTTGCAAGTGACAATGAGACCTGTCCTATATGAATTCAAAGTCACTTGTATTGGTATTTGATTTTTCAACTACTTGTTGAATGTTTTTACATTGTATTTTATTCCAAAAAATACATATCACATTTATACATTCATTTAATGCATACAAGAAGATAAAAGATAGAGTGTACCTCATGCTTTGTTGGCTATTATGAGATTATTTCAATTAATCGTAATTGAGTTAATAATACAAACTTACAAAAAAATGAAATGAGAAATCAAATTTCTTAT
>LPNX010703453.1:9474-24365 GCA_001517045.1 Pseudotsuga menziesii | reverse complement strand
TTGCCATATAAGTGATGTATGATTTAAATGTTTAGGTAGTATAAATAAGAAATTTAGGAGTACAATCGAAAGTTGTGCCTAGAATATGAACTAAATATTTTTTTATTTAGAAATGACTCGCACAAGTGCACACATATCATAAGGAGAAGAAAACTGATCCCAGAAAACATATGAAAATAGGAAAGTGTGTAGAAGTGGGCCAATGAAATAGAATGAAGTTGATGAATAATATTTATTTGGAATTTAAAAAAAATCACTTGTGCATGTAGTGTCACATGGGTGGGTGAATAGTATAAAAATATGTAGTAAATTAGTATTTCTATATTCATTTGAGAAATGCCTTTAGCTAAAGAGATTATAAAAGAAAGGCTTGATCTAGACAGATCATGTATTTGCACCTTAAACTTGGATGATTGTTGTAGTGCCAATATTTTTTGGTGAATTGTTGATGAATTTGGTCTAAATTTTGAGTTATTATTGAGAGGTGAGGTTCCTATAAATCTTCATGAATATCCATTCATATGAGTGAATATTTTACCACATTGATATTTCAATTTATGGCATCCTAGAAACTACTGGTTACACTCTTCCCATGAATCATTTCACCTACAGCAGCAAAATCTTGAAATTCTTCTCCACATGAAGACCCATGACTATATACTGTTAGGAGAATGATGATGAAATACAAAAGTGGAAAGCATGAGGGTAGTAGAAATCATGGAAATATGTATACATGTCTTTCCCTTGATGATGACATTGCCAAAACACACTTATTATTCTTGTGGGATGAGTATGGAAGTTGTTATACTGACATTGCTCTAATTTTGAAAGAAATTGAGTTAGAATATAGGAGGTTGGGTCTTGGTTGTGTCAAGCTCTTATGAAGAGGGACAAGGATATGTAGAAAAATATGGAGTCATGAATCCCTAACGTAGGGACCTCTCAAACCCATGACAACGAATATGTTAAAATGTTTAATTTATATTGGAAAATGAATTCATTGCTCAGGAACTCTCTGTTAGATAGTAGAGAACTGGGCATTAAGATGGAATTTTACAACATATTGAGGTAGAAAATGAAAAAAACATGACAAAAATTGAAGAAATTACCTCACAAAGGGAAGGTTAAAATCCAAAGGTGGAGATGGTGGGCTCAAGCACACCCAAAATCGCATTTGCACAGTTGAGGTTTCGTGAAGTTCGTCCAATAGCCGTGCCGAAAATGAGAAAGGGACGGCCTCGGCCAGTTTAAAAATAAAAAATAGGTTTTACTAATCGCGTGCTCGTTTTAGCAAGAGAAATCATGCACGCGATTTACTTTGCTAAAACGAGCACGCGATTTTGCTTCCTAGCCTAGTTGGCATGACCATTGCCATCCTTGGGACTAGGCTTGGCAGGTTCGGTGTTGCTTGGGTTGATTTATTTTTTTTGAATCAAGAGTGAATGACTTCACTCCACCATTGCATCTAAAGGGTCCATCAACTTCTTGCACACACCCTTATCTAACCCTGTCTTTTACTCGATAGCTGACACCGGAGTTTCAAGTCTCTTCTCTTGTGATATTTCCTAGAAAAGTGGGAACCTTATAAGATTCTTGTTATGGAATGTATTAACTGTAACCAAAGAACAAGATGATTTACTGTGGCATCATCCAAAGAACAATTATGTGACCAATATATTATATATGTCTTGTTTGCAATTTTTCATATTCGTTGTTATTTAATGAAATACTAAGAATCTCCCAATACTTGTGTGAATCTCCTAATACTTGTGTGTGTTGAGTTACTTGAAGGTTTGGATTTTATCTCAAGGACATACTTGAAAATCCATGCAAGGGAAGGGTAAGAACAGGTGTGTGAACTTAAGGGAAATATGTATAACCTAACATTTATATAAACCTTGAATATGCATTTCTATTGGGATTAGTCAATGAAGAAAGTGGTACTTTAATTTAATAGGAACAACAACCTTGAATTCCTTTACTACACGATGAGAAGACCCTCGGATTTTAGTGATAGTGAATCTTTTTAATCTTAGAAGGCTTATGTTGTCTATATCGAAGTATTCCTATTAAATAAGGATCCTATTGGAAATTAGAAAAGATACATAAGATGTATTTTGGGACTGGTTGTATTTTCAATTCGTGGGATTGGTTAAGCTCAATATTCCATGGGACTAATTAAATTTGTGTACCATAAAGGTTATGAGTTTAAATTTTTCACAGTGTACCCTGATGGATCTGTTTAGGTTTATGGGTATGTTACACTTCTTATTCATATGACCAATACGTTGATTATGTAATTGAATGGATCATGACATCTCTTCAGACACTAACGATGTATCATTAACATGAGTTCATCCAACCAGTTTGTAAAGGTTTCCTATTTTTGGTGCCTTCATGACCACTAAAGAACCCTTAGATATTTTTAGTACTCCACTTAAACTTGTAAACTTATGACCAAAAGAATCCAACACTCCCTAAGAAATTATGTTTTTCTTTAATTTAGGCACATGTCTAACATATTTTAGTGTTCTTATAAATCCATTAAACGTTTTAATTTTAACACTTCCAACCCCAACAGTCTTACATGAATGATTGTCTCCTAAATGAAATATACCATCATTAACTATTTGATAGGAATAAAACCAATCTTTGTGAGGACAGATGTGGTGCGAAGAACCAGAATCTAATAGCCATTCTTCAGTATATTAAAAAACCCTACAAACGAAGAAAACCTCATCGATCATACTTGTATCAGACTTAACTGAATTTTCCTCAGATTTGGAGTCATATTTCTTGGATTCTTGTCTTTTCCAATAGTCCTTCTTGAGATGACCAGTCTTGTTATAGTACCAACATTTTAATTTTCTCTTTCTTCCCTTTGAATTAGACCTAGAAGTACCTCTTTATTTTCCTCCTATTTATTTGGATCGACCTCTAACAACCAAATATTAAGGTTTAGAAGTTTCAAAACTAGATTTATTTCTCAACTGCTCAGACAACAATCCTTTAAAAAGAGTGTCAATTCCAAAGTATCAGTTGTACTAAGGATAATGGAAGAAACTACTTGACCCCAAGATTCAGGTAAGGTACATAAAAGATTGACTGCTTTATCTTCATCATCAATTTTAATATCCATAGTAGTCAACTAGAAAATAAGAGTATTACAAACATTCAAAAGATCTGTTGTCTTTGTATCTTATTTCATTCTCATATCATACAGCTGTCTGTTAACGTAAATTATGTTTTTCAAATATTTTTTCATATACATACTTTCTAACTTGCTCCATAGGCTTGTTGTTGACTTTTCTTCAATAATGTTAAATGACACATTATCCATAAGACATCATCGAATTTTGCTAAGTGCTACGGAATCTAATTCCTCCCATTCATCATTTTTCATAGTTAGGGGTCTCCTTATTTTACCATCTAGGGATTTATGTAAGCTGTGTTTTACTAACAAATACGCATATTTAATTTCCATATCTCAAAGTTATTTTTACCATTAAACTTCTCAATTTCAAACTTTATACTAGACATTCTTATGAAAATAGTGAAATTTGTTTTTAATAATTTAAAAAAAAGTATACTGTATTCTCTCAACTCAACACCCCTTCTCCATGGTCACTTCACGGTCCATCTCCACGTCTATGTAGCAGTAGGTGGCCAACATCGACGAGATGCAATGGTAGCAACAACAACTTCACGACTGTCCAGTAGCAGCAATGAGCAATGGGGCTCTACACGCTCTGATCCTTCTCCACATGCAGGTTGCAGGATGGCTTCCTCTCCACTCCATACGCAAGTTTCAAGATAGCTTCCTCTCCACTCCACTCACAGAAAATATCATCTTCTCCACACCCAGGATCTCCACCATCATTCTCCTCTCCACAATGGATCCTCCAGCAATTGATACCTCTCCTCTTCTCCACGCACAGGATCTCCACAACCTAAATTTCTTCCTCCTCTTCATGGAACCAGGATTCTCCCTTTACACGTAGCTCCTTCCAGTAGTCGAAATTTCTTCCTCCTCTTCATGCTGCCAGGTTTCTCCATCTTCTCTTTTGCATAGGAAGCGATGGTGAGGAGCGGACGCCATAAATTTAGCAGTAAAAAATGATCCATCAACTCTCTCTTTTCCACAATCAGTCAGTCCAGAAGTGCTCTCTTTCTCATGAGATTTGATACCACTTGTTGAAATAAGAGACAAGAAATCAAGGAAAAACACCATAGCAAACATCAATTTTAATGTGGTAAAACCCCATAAGGGGAAATATCCACGCAGGAAAAGTATTGAAGCTCATTAATACAAAAAGAGGATATTACATGACAGGCCTTCAACCACTCATAGTACATTTACTTTATGTATCCCAACCATACACTATATACTTCATGAAATAAGTTACATGATTAAAATTGATGTCACTTATGCTTGTTACAAAAAATTCTTGTAAACACATCTAGTTTTAGGTTACAAAATTTTCTCGTAAACACATCTAGTTTAGTTTTCATTATTAACATATAATTCAACCAAGTATTTCGATTTGATAATATGGCAATTTCCAATCCGAAATCCCATGCCATCTTGACCGTATAGTGAATTTCTCCAGGCTTAATGCATATTTCAGGATTATATAATGATTCAAATCTAATTAACCATTGCAAATGTTCTAAATGAATTTCCCTTTTGAAGGTCGATCTAGTATAATAGTTGTTGGGAAAAATTAAGCGTGCACCTCATATTGTCTTGGTCTAGTTACTGACAATGAATATATAGCTTCAATCATCATGTGCAAAGAATCATTGAGTTTAAGCATCATATCTTGAGGCTTGAAATTTTATGGGACTTGTGAAAAGATGTGGTGATTTCACCACAATCGACTTTGCCAGCCTTAAATTTTGATAATGGGCAGGAACGCTGGTCATTCTACATCTCACTGGATACTTTGAAAAAAATTCAAATTTGGATTCATGTCTACTCCACTATATGCAAGGGACATATTCATCAAATGTCAATAATGGGTAGCAATATCGGTCATTCCAATTCTCAACGAATACCTTGAAAAGTATTTCAAATTAGGATTCATGTTTACTCCACCATATGCAAAATATATATGTATCAAATGCCTCTTCTTGTACATGAATTATAATCTCTTTAGAGAGCTTAACCATCCGTGGAAACTAGCACATTGGTGTAAAAAGAAATCTATTATCTACATCAAAGCTGCTTTTCCATTACTCAAACAAAAACTACTAAAAGAAGGTGGGCATTGATAAATTTGGTTTCCATTAAATTGATCGGGTTACATCTAATACTAATGTTTAAATTTTTAAATATTTTAGGCAAGCATAAATATTTACAAATTTCAAGCACTTCCTGTAATAACCTAAGAAGATTATCTTTATTTCATTATGAAAAATATATTTATATTATTAATTTCCTTCCATGCCCAGTGGCATTAAGATTCACATGAAGAAGATTTATATAAACAAATGTAGGTTTTGTTCTTTCTTAATAGATAAAGGCAATAAAACCTAGATCTTACTGAGTTCGCTAGTGATAATTTACATTGTTATATTGTTATTAGCATGATCATTTACATTGATATTTCTCTATATTTCTATTTGCATCTTAATGTTTATGCGGATAATCTCCATATGTTTAGTGTTCGGTGCACTTCAATGTTCATCCATTAAGCTAATTTACATTGTTATATGTCACTATTATTTCATTCATTTTAATAATTTCATTCATGCAAATGACACATTATGTTTATTGAAAACATTTTCTATCATCTAGGTCAATCATTCAATACATTTAAAATTCCACTTTCATGCTATAATTTTCAGATACTAAGCAATAATCTGCCCCACTATTTTCATATGACAATTTTAAGTAATAGTATATGCATTTCCAACTTGAAAACAATGTCCGACTGGAATAGATCAAATTCTTGTTGTAATGAAAAGCTCATTTTTAACAATTGTCATATAACCTTCCATTGAACTTGGATGCTCAAAAAAATTTAGCAGCTTCTTACAAATGAACTTTATTGGAATTTTGTGACTTTTTTTGCAAATAAACTTTACTCAAATTTCATGACTTTTTTTTTTGCAAATGAACTTTACCAAAAAAAAATTCACAAAGACATTGTCAACTCATGCTTTTTTTTATGTATATTTTATTCACAAAGACATTGTCAACTCATGGTTTTTTGTTTTTGTTATGTATATTTTAATAAATAAGTTTAATAGTTATTTCACAAAGATAGAAATAGGTGTTTTTGTATGGATATGTGATATTATAATTATAAAATTAAAAAAATAAATTTTATTATCCGATAGATAATATTTAAAAAATAATAATAAATTTTTTAAAGGTGTAAATATAGTTCAATACAAATACAAAGAGAATTTTCAATGTTAAGAAGAAATAGAATAAAAAAACCTTGGTAACTATTTGTTTAAAATGTTGGTATGTATGTGTTTTTCCTTGTCACTTTTCTATTTAAGAACTTTTAGGCTTGAACAAAAGATATCAAAAAAATAAAAAGGTAATTTAGCTTTCCTTTTTCACTTTTATGTTCAAGGGTATAACTTGTTTCATCCATGGGTTTTTAAAGTGTAATTATAATGTAAATGTCCGGTTAATGTTTTACTTGAGTACTTGGTTTTATTTCTGGGTTTTTAGGTTCGTAGATGTAGATGTAAAATTAACTAAACAATTTTAAAATCAAATAGTATATTGAAATTTAGATTTTTTTTTAATTATTAGAGAAGATATGTTAATTTCTACTTCATCCTTTAGTAGCCATTCACTTCGATTATTTAACTTAATGCGTACCTTACCCTTTCCAACAATTTTACATGGTTCATCATCCCCCAATAAAACATGTCCAAAATCCCCTTGAACATATTCATGAAAGAATTTCCTATGGGGTGTAGCATGACATGAAGCCCTTGAATCTACTACCCAGTAATCTCTAGTATTATCTAATGCAAGAATCAAAGCATCTTGTAACACATCACCTACTCCATTCTCTTCCGGAGTAGTCTTGTGCTGCCTCTCACCTTTCTTCTTTGGTGCTCTACAATCTTTCTTCAAATGTCCTTTCTTACCACAGTTCCAACACTCTATTTTTCTGAATATGGACTTGGATCTACCCTTTTGAGACTTTCCATGATTTCCTTGGCTCTTTCCTCTCTCCTTTTGTCTCCCTCTGCTCTCCATGGTCAACTCATTACCTGATGTCTCACATGTTATTTTTCTTTGCATTTCCTCACTTAGAATAACACCAACAACATCATCAAACTTAAGAGTGTTTGAACTAGGGACAGAGTTACTTACAGCCATGACCAAGTTATTCTAGTTTTTTAGAAATGAACAAAAGATTCGAAGAGCCCTAACCTCATCATCAAATTTCACTTTCACAGAACTTAACTGACTGGTTAGTGTATTAAACTCATTTAAATGATCGGCAACAGATCCACCTTCTGACATCTTCATATTAAATAAACGCTTCATTAAAAATACCTTGTTGGAATCCGAGGGTTTTTCGTAGACCTTACCCAATGTGCTCATCACGCCAGCTATTGTTTTTTCTTTAGAAATATTGAAAGCCACTGACGAAGACAAGCACAGGCGTATTGTTCCCAGTGCCTTTCTGTCAAGAACCTCCCATTCTTCATCCTTCATATTCGTCGACTGTTTTTCTTTTCCTCCAAACGGCAGGTACAGATCCTTCTGGTATAGATAGTCCTCCATTTTAATCTTCCATAATTGATAATTTTGGCCATTAAATTTCTCGACCCTAAACTTTCCCTCTTCTGCCATTTCTCCCACTTGAACCAGGAACCCTTCTTTCCTGCGAGTTTACTAGCCAAATAAACCTTTTGGCTCTGATACTAATTGTTAGAAAATAGGACCGCAAAGCAATAATAGTTATACAACTAAATCATTAAACAAGATGCAAAACACATTAAACACATTATAAAGAGACAGAAATATAATGTGGTTCACCCAAACGATGGGCTACGTCCACACAGAAATTGCCAGTCATTTTATTACCGTCTAGAAAGGTGAAGGGATACAACCTGCAGCAATATCGTTGCACTTCCTCTTCTCACTCTCACAGTCTCTCTCACATAATCACATATATTTTTTACAATGCTACAATACAATACAATACCACACATAGCCATATTACAATGTGTTTCTTTTATATGGGAAATAACATGGGAAAATACTAAAAACCAAAGTATGGGCAATGAGTGTACAGTACACCTAGGGTACAAACACGACTGAATAATATCTCCGGATATGGAAGATTAGGATCCACAACCAACATTTCCAATTTGCATATTCCCATTCAATCCTCTCCAAATGGTTCATCCTGACATACTCCAACCGACCCACAACTACACATTCGCTAAGGCTTTCCACTAACTACAGGGTGAAATATCTTCCAATTTATAAAATCTCATAATCCCTACTAACTTTTATAGCTTTAGACTTTCTATTTTCTAGGGTCATAAGACTAGAATCCCTATAGGTAGGGGGAACTTCTCCAACTCTGATCTAGAGGTAAACCCCGCAATTTCAAAATGTTTTTGCTTAGTTCCAGATTCATTCACCCTCTGTTACAGAGTGTTTTGTAAATGACTATGGTCAGTAGTGAACAATGAAGAACCACCATTATTCCAGTTATGCACCTCAAATCTCAGTCCAGACCTTTCAAAACTCCTAGATTTTTCCAAACCACCGCATTTGGAAGAAAATAAGGTATTATAATCAATATTTTGATAGACAAATGGTGGTTTTCCTCTATCTACTTCGCACACGTAAGAATTAAGAGCATTAATACATTTCCCGAAAGCTTTGTCTAACCTTGTCTTATGAAAACCACCCTTTGTCTTTTCCACATTAGAAACTACTAACTCCACATGTACGATCTCATTTCCTGTTTTTGAGAAATAGAGCTAAGGAGTAACTACAGATAAATCCACCTGTGCATCCATATTCAACGTGGAATCATCTCGGTGATCCAAGTGGGGATCCACCTTTGAGGAATTATAGTTAGTAGGGATAAACCCTAACACCTTCATTTAAGGGACAATTTTTTTTCCCTAGACATATTTCCACTAGGAAAATAGACAAAAAAACAATTAAAAACGAGTACATCCAACACTTTACCTTGAAAGGAATGAAACACAAATGACCAAAAAAATAATAATGGTACAACGCTTTACCTTCAAAGAAAAGAGATACAAACGACAAAAAAATGGTACAATTGTTTGTGTTATTAAGTTTATGAGATTAATCAATTTGGAAAATAATTCGAACATATCAATTCAAACTCGTGAAATATTAGACTATGTTTTCCATGTTCTAGCTTGTGCTTATCCCAAATATTTCTAAAAAGAAATTAACTTTTTTGAAAGATATATATTACAAATTATGGTGGACTCTTAATTTTTCCAAACTGTTGTACAGGAATAAACACCTTATAACCGAAGGTCTGGGGTTACCAACATACTCAATAAAATTGCAGAAAATTGACTCTAGAGTGCAGTAAAGGAAATAGGTGGATGGGAAAGACTCACCCAATACACAACGGTTGATCCTAACTTGTCCTCTTCCACTCTGCTTCTCCTCCAAAGTCTTCAGGGATGCTTTCTCCTTCACCTGTCAAGGATCAATCTTCCAAATACAAGATGATTCATATATATAAATAGGTTAGATAAATCATATACAGTATGCTAAAACATAAACATTTATCAAACCACAATACATGAGATACATTCAAGACACAATATGGAAAAAGGATTCTCTTTATTATCAATAATGAAGAAGTTCAAATTACAACCCAACGCCTGAGACAAGGACTCCTCTGCATCCAAAGGATTCTGAGTTCCACTGCTCCAAATACTTCTTTATGAACTCCACCAGCATAACTTTGCTCTCCAAGTGTATGTGTTTAACACCCTCCCCAAGGCCTGTATTTATACCTGGTGAAATAAGGCAGTTTCGAAGGTTGAGGAGGTTGAGACAGTTAAGGAGATTAAGGTAAATGGCTTAACTAAACTCAAGTAATCACGTGTTTTTATTTTTAATGTCAAAGATAGGTATACGCGGGTATCAAGACTAGAAACTAGTGTATGACCCGCAAGTTTCTCTAAGGGTAACCCATGTATACATCTATACGCACCATGCAACAACCGAGACTCGCGTATAATACGCAAGTTGCATATATAGAGAGAGTCGCGTATATGACTTGACATAGCAAAAGGGTAAAAATAACCAGTTGGGTGGATGATGAATGTAGTTCATAATAATCCCATCTATAGTGTTTTGGGAAACCCTCAATCCATAGATGTCCTTTTGTGTGCCAACATGAGGGATGTCGGCACTCGGACGTAGAGGTGCCATTCAGGTGGATAACAGATGCCCCCTAATGTGTGAGGTCAGAGGGGAATGATGGCTGAAATACATTATAATCTTTATCTTTGGAGAACTCAGAAATCCAATGGGGCAGAGAGAGTACCTGAAACAAATACATAGTAATGTCATATACAAAGTTACATCTGAGGATGCTATGTTCAATTTACTAGAACACTAGCTCCTTAACAATTTTTTATTACATCATATGATATGGGTATAAAACCACGTATATTACAAAGGTGGATCAAAGCCACAATATACAATAATGATGAGTCTTGAAATATCTGGAAGCTGTGTAGAGGAATAGAACATAATCTTGCGCAACTTAGTCCATAGGTGAGAACTAAGGTCTTGATACAGGATCCCAGAAAACCAGTACAATCTAAGCCATGTGAATAAGGGTAAGCTGAAGTCGAACATGGAAAGGATTCAATAGTTTGTTAATCAATAGGTGATAATCAACAACTGAAGCAAGGGAATTCACCAATAATGAAAGTGAATCCTGAAGTACGATCATCAAAAACTCTAGGTCTTCGTCATCAGGAAGTACTGAAATAGAACCATGCTATGATAAGGAAGGCAATAGATCATCCAACGGATCACAAGAGTGACTAGGAACTGGGCAAAAGAAGGGAGACACAATAGATAACAAATATAACAATGATGGGATCAAGCTATATATTATACATTGGGTAGAGTCCTTGAACAATGAGCACAACACAGAGATGACCCAAGGCATCATATAACTTATAGATATAACAACTAGACCTATCTGTCATGTAGGAGACATGATCAGATTCCCCAGGTATAATGGACAAGAGGAGGAGTAAGAAACTCAAAGTAATAGTTGAACAAAAGTGGACACTGAAACATGGATATCGGAAAACGAAGAGTGCTATGTTCAAGGATGACATGCTACCATTACTGAAAACAAGAGAAAAATTCTTCCTTTCCTTCCCTGCTAAATTTTAACGAGTCCAGGAAAGTTAACTCGGTTCCCTCTTCATTTTTTAACAAGCTTAAAGAGATGGGAAAATAATGCTTGATAGTGTCACTGATTCATGGATTTAACGAGCCCGAACTAGTACATGCTCGATGCTGTTTTCATAGTTTAGAGAGTCTGAAAACTCCAAAGAAGACTCCAGGGCGGTCCTTTTTCATCCAATTTAGTCTCCTGAGGCTGAAAAAGTATAAAAAATACCACAGAAGAACTCTCTTAACTTTCGAAGAAGAAAAGGCGCACCTTTTTCATACTTAGTCAGGAAGGTCCGAAAAAGGTTAAATTACCACCTACCCAACGCTCCTTCAAAAGCAGCATATAGCCTGAGTTTTACAAGTGTGAAGGAAGGAAAGATCACTCGAAAAGATCCATTCGATTACGAGAAATGGGTATTACAACAGTAAACTCGATGCTTTGTTCTTTAGGGTTTAACGAGCATGAAAAAGACATAAAGTACACTCAGAATATTTTTCATGTTTTGGTCCAGAGCATGAAAAAGAGAAAACTAAGCTCATACCGAAGGTTCCTTTTCCGTAAATGTAGTCCCTCAGGTCCGGAAAAGAGACAAACCTATGCTTGAGAATACTCTTCTCAATTCTGAAGAAAAGAGAGTGTTCCTTTCTCATATTATTCCACATGGTCCAAGAAAGAGATAACCTACCACCAATGTGGATGCCCATTCACATATTCTTAACGAGCCTGAATGGACAAGTTTACTCGACAGTCAAGTCTATTTTTAGGAGTTAGACCTGGGCCTAAAGAAACTCAAAATCTTTCCCATGAAGTTTTAACGAGTCCAGAAAATTCAACTCACGGCCTCCTTACTGTTTTTAACGAGCTCGAAGGAGAGCAGAAAGAATGCTCTAAATGTGAGGAGACGAGTGTCATAGGCAGGAAAAACTAGTTCCAAGCGCAAGGAACAAACCTATGCATAATGCAAGGAAAGTGAGCAAGATAAGGAAACTCGGGGAACGTCTCCTCAAGGTAAAGGGTGTCAAGTTGCAAAGGAAAAATGATACAAGGCTTAGCGATGATGAGAACAAATATAAGGGCTTATACAACGAGCTAAAAGCGTGGAAGCCGGCATCAGGCTCATAAGCACAAGCAGGGCACATGCAAATGCAATTACAGCTTAAACAACAAGACAAGGCCAGTAAATAGTTGTGAATCCAACTAAAAATCCTGTCTCCAAGAAACAACAACATCAGGATCATATTCAGAAGAAAATATCCGATGCAGGTCACTTTGGTAGAAACATGTGTGAATTTGCTATCTTTTATAAAAGGTAAAGTCAAGGTAGAATCAATCGAAGAAGATTCTATAGCACCAAGTCTCGAGGGTTTATAATCAGTAAGATCAACCTCATAAGGAGAGAAAAAATCAACAAGTGATACAGAGTTTGCAGGAACAAATTCAGTATCACAGGAGTTGAAAAATTCATCAGAAAAATCAAACTCATCAGGATCACTGACTTGTTGTTCGAAGGAAGAGTCAAAAGACTCAACAAGACCAACATAAGACGAAAGGTCAGGATTACTAGGCAAATCAGGGTTAGACTTAGTCACAACTGAACCAACATCTAAGAGAAGGTCAAACTGTATCAAAGACTCTAGGAAGACTTCATCCGAAGGAAGGAGATCATCCGAGATAGGACACATGTCTAAAATTTCAAATGGATTGACAGAGTGGAGAGAAGGCTCTACAGTCTGTATAGGATGACTCACCTGGTCAACTGCTGGGACCAAGTCCCGAGAAGGTAAGCATGAAAATAGAGGCTGCTTCTCAGTAGCAATTGAATGTAAGGGACATGAGGCCATATAGCACACCTGTGGCGAGTTAGTGTCTATAGAAACACTGGGAACCAATAAAGGAAAGACCTGGTCTCTAGTTGGGTCAGGATACAGATCAATAAAATCCAATTGATCGATAGTGACAATTTATTCGCCATGATTAAAGTACATCACACGAAAAAATGTTGACGGCACAGCTTGCATGGCATAGACATAATCACGTCCAAGGAGCATATTGAAGTCCAAGGGGTATTCTATCACCATGAAGTCAACTAAGACGGTCTTCCCACCCAAAGTAATAGGTGTTTGAGAAATAATTCCCAAGGCTATACAAGTTCTTCTATCAAACACCAGTAACTGACTAGCAGTCGACACAAGGCTGGGAGATCCCATGCCTCGCCAAGCACGAGCAGAAAAAATACTAACTGAGGCTCCTTCATCAACAATACAACGAGCAATCATATATGATTCAACTTTGACCTTTATCTGGAAAGATGCATTGGAAGGAAGGCATGGCTCAACTAGGCTATCCTAATCAAAGGAAGCAATCTGAGAGCTTGGTGGGGGTTTATCTGAAGCGAGTTCAGTACCCCCTTGTTCAGTAAGTTCTGAACTGGCAGTGAAGAAAATGTGTAGTGTCCCTCTTAGCCCCTTGATGCTAATAAGTGCGGAAAAAAAGGAGAAAGTTTTTGTTTTTATTTACTATAAAGGGGAACAACCTGCCAACAGTAAACTTTACCAGAGATTTTATATCCAATGTGTCAACCATGTGCATGGAAACAATCATTTAAGAATAATTTACAACATGTCATCCTCATGATGCCCTAGATAATGACTTGCTTTGCACCCGTAGAATAGTAAGTTGACACTGACCATTTTATTATCCTTTACAATATTACCCTCCATCTGTGCCACAGGATCACATGTATAGAAAATTCCATGAAGCAAGTAAAAGATTCAGACACATCACACAAGGGCGCAATTAAAATGTCTTGTAGCAAAAACAAGGGCCTTATAACTTATTCTCCTTTAAGTAAAACTACCGTGCGTGCCAAAAGGCCTTGGGTGCAACTGCCAAGGATGATCCGACACAAGACACTTCAAACTATGCATCATAATGAGGATCTAGAAGTGATAGAAAATATCTTACCTAGAAAAGAGAAATTCTTGTGCGAGATAATCCCATGAAGAATGTGAGCCTAATACTTGTAAAAAATGGCCTTAGTGAATTATCAGCCGTAAGACACACATTATTTAGTATTTATCCTCCGATTAGCATAAGCCCTACTTCTCAAATTGCCATATCTTATTTTTTATTTAGTTTTTCCACATGCTAAAATACTAAAAGAAAGCCATTCAATAGATGACATTATGTCACATGCTTAGGTCTTGTGTAAGTACAGGAAGAATTAATTCTGAGTTCTTAACTCCCCTTAACTTGACTCTTGGTTATTAAGATTTCAATCAGAAAAGAATCAAAACTATTATAAACCAAGGATAGCCATTCTTCTAATACCTACCAGCACTTTCCTAGTTAAAATTCAAGCATTGTTGGTCTCCTTTTTAATAAGCTCCCTTAATAAATTCTGGTGTCACATATTTAGACAACAATTGCAAAGAGGGTCTGGGAGCCCTTATGTGTATAGTTATTTCAAAATAT
>LPNX010703398.1:38420-56019 GCA_001517045.1 Pseudotsuga menziesii | reverse complement strand
CTCTTGCAATGCCTAGAAGTCCCTTTTTGTGGTAGAAGATATCACTTGATGTTGATGTTGAGATAGAGGTTGGCCATGATTTTGTGTTGTGGTGGCAGTGTTACTTATAAGTACCTCATAACGATTATTTTCACTATTAAGATGCTGAGGATAACTCCTAGTGATACTTTTCCCGCATTCATCACCACCACATAGAATTCCCACATTACTCATGAGTCCTAGTATTTTCTTTTTGAGTATTAATAAGATTTCTTCCCAAAGACATTTTGATATGTATTTGGTATTTTGAGACATAGTTTTGCTCCGATTTTGAATCCTTGTCACATCACAAGTTGTTAGGGTGATTATGGATCAACAAGGTCAGCATCCAAATCATTTGATTTGTAGGTTTGTGCCCTTGACTAACATTTCATTTCCAGAAGGACTGAATGGTAAAGATCCTCCATTGTGAATTGCCCACTTTATAAGGTAGAGGAGGCATTTATGAGCAGTCCTAAAGGGGATTCATACCAGTTGTAAAGATATGAATGTCATCATGTGATATACAAAAATTGTGAAGGTGATACTTGGTAGTAGAGTTTCCCCTATTAAAATGTTTGTTAGTTCTTGAATGACTAACTCTGTTTCTATTTAAGGATAAGTGTAAGCTCTTCCCAATGGTGGATATATTATTCCACTTACACTTAGCTTAGTGTGAATTTTCTGGGGTGTCTTCAGTGCCTTTTAATTTACGAAGTCCCGGGAATTATTTTGTAGGTAAGATCAGCCTGTGGCAGTGTTGTTAGTTATCTGTTGGGGTGTCATATAGCCTTCAGGCTTGGCATTGATCTAATTCATCACCCAAGGCAGTGACCCCTACAAGAGAAGCACATTCAACCCTTTACTCAAGGAGGTAGCTGGAGACAAATACCCATTGATTAAGGGTTACTTTAGAGTTTTCCATGTTGAGAATTTATATTTTGGTGCACAGTTATTGGAGGTGGCCACATTTTAAGGAAGTTGTTATAACAACCACATTTGATGGTTTCTAGCACATTATTTTATGAGGTCCACTATTGATATAGTTTGTCAATGAATTAGAGAAAGCACTTCCCTTTTATTTGGGCACCCATTAATATAGAAACTGTTATCTTGAGGAGGATTGTTGGCACAATCCCACTGGACATGGTCAACGATTTGTCTTAAAAGGAGCACCCATAATGGTATGGTTTCATTTGACACATGTCCAATGCATGATTCTAGGAAAAAATTACCAGAGAAATGTATCTAATGGGTTTTGGATAGGGTAATCATGCTCGAGAATAAAAGTGTTCAACCTAGAGGAATTTGGTTGATTTGCACAATGTTCTATGATATCCTTATGATAGCCAACTTATGAGGAAATTGGTTAACCGTATTGTAGAAAATTTGACTGTAAAGAAGCATAAAGCACAATCTCCAAAGCCTGTTGAATATCCTAAAAATAGGAATTCCCAAATTTAAAGGATACTTTCAAATGGTTATGTGATTTAATAATCTCTAAATTTTAGAATTGGAAGTATCTAAGTTGTAGGAAATACATAATATGGTTTTTATCATGCACGTTTTGGTACATAAATGTGAAAACATATGTCTCATGGCTTGGAAATACATTTTCAACTATATGAATGCATCCAACTTGTGGGAAACATGTTTCATACGGTTAGAAATGCATTTCCAAGCCATACCAACATATGTATGATGCATTTCCTTCTCTAAATCTGCTCATTTGATTCAATTTGACTTGGTTTTTTATTATATTACATAAAAATATTGGCAATTAATGGTAATGTTTAACATTACCATTAATTGCTTCATGATGTTTGAGAGTGGTTCCAACCTCATCAAACTTAAATATAGAGAAAGTAGAATATCATATCTCATTCAAAATTAGTTGACTTAATAGTTTTTAGGATTTTAGGATCGTCAAGATTGCAACATTTATATTGGATTCTATTATGTATCAGGGTATGGAATTGGCATTGAATCCAGAGCAGTAAGATTGATCTAAGGACAACAGGCCATATGATAATAGTAAACACTATGATACCTAATGCTAGTGCCAATGGTATTAATAGTAAATGAGTATAGGCACTCAATCTTACAAACAATGCATGTCTAAACACCCATAAGTTAAACTGTGGTAACTCTCCAATGCAATAATTTTCGCATTGAATGCTTGAGGTATATGCTATGTGAAAATTTATAGTTACCTCAATTTGCATCTCAAAATTTATAATAACCCCAATTTGCATTTCAAGATTTATAATAACCCTGTGCCTTCTTTTGCATTTATATTCCAATCAATTACTCCCTTGGTTTTCATGTTTGTGCTTTCTGTTATTTGGCTTCTCTGCTGAATTTGACTGAGTATTGGTTTTCATGTTTGTGCTTTCTGTTATTTGGATTCTCTACTGAATTTGATTGATGGGTATGTTGGCTGTTGCTTCATTGAATTGGATTCCCAGCCTGAAGATAAAAAGCAGGACATACCAAGGGAAATATGTGTACAAGTGTAATAACAGAACATGGGTACCGGTCTCAGCCAGTGCGATGCTGGTTAACATCTCGGATTCCAAGATTTATCTTCGAAATTACTCTTTGGAGTACGCTCCAGCCAATCCCATGTTGGTTGCGATGTGGTATCTTAGAAACGATGATGCTGATACTGCAGAGTCAGGAACACCCATCAGCATTGTGGCAGGTATTTCTCTAAGAATGATGCTTAGATATGCATCTATGGAAATTTTATTCAGTTTGGCTATGTTGTGATCGAAAGCAATAGGTTCTAAAAACTTCTTGCCTGCCTTTTCCTGCGTTTAACAGGTTGAGGTATGATAAAGAAAGTCCATATAGATTCTGGTCGTTTTTTTTTTCAAATATGGTTTATCAGTATTTTAGAGAAAACACCAACATCTATTATTCAAGCATTATGTTATTTTGAGAACTAAATCTGAGGGGAAAGTGTAACAATCAATCCTCCCAATCATCTAAGCTATATCCATGGACATTATCAGCTCATTGATCATTAACGCAAAAACTATTCACTAAACCTGAAACAAATTAGACTTTTATTCTTAAAGCATAACATCGAATTCATAGTTTAATAAACTGGTTTATTTTCTAGCAGATTGAAAGTATCCGAAAAGCATCGGTACCTATTCCATTTCTTGTTATTGAGGCATATTTTCGATCTCTCACTAATGGACCTTCTTTGGCATAGGTGTCAGGTCTTAGGGGTAACAGACCTCCTCTTGTAAATTCATCACAAATCAATGCCTTCTAGAAATGTTATATATCCAGAGTTTGGATTCTTAGTTCCCTTGTTTCTGCCTTTCTCTGTCATTGATTGGATCCTATGCCAGGTTTGAGGGGTAAGAGATCTTCTCCTGGGACTTAAATACATATCAAACTATTGAATGGCCCTTATATTTTCAGAGAACAAATTCTTAGTTTCCTTCAATCTCTTCCTTTCTCCCATGATAGTGGACCTCTTTTGGCATAGGTGTGAGTTCAGAGGGGTAACTATTCCACTAAAATATTGCATGCAGAAGCAATACAAGGTGAAGCGCATATCTTGGGAAAATGGTTTCGATAGGAAGAGTAATTCACTGAAAGAGAAAATAGACCTTCTACTACTGTAAGGGATAAAAGATTCACAAAGAATAACAGCTTTATTTAATTTTTACAGTGCATTGAAAATTGTTTAAGAAAAACAGTTTTGATTCATTAAGAAATATGTTTCCTAGTTGCAGTCCTTAATTTGAATACTCATACAATGCTTGTAGGAGCTGGATGACCGACATGGGTCCCTATTGACTAATTATGCCATATCAGTAGGTTAGCCGCCATTAACAGTTACTGCAGGACCACAACCCTGTCAGCAGGTACGTCGTTTTACTATATGCTTTTCACTTTGCATCTTCAGAACAATATTTGTATGAATTTTTTGAATTACTTTATTTATTGTAATTTGTAAACTTGCACTCTTGCATTGCAGATTACTGGTCTCCAGATGCTGCAATCCAGCCAAGGAAATTCTTTATAGCAGCATGGGAATCGTTCTGTGATTTCTCAAGATCTATCAAAAGCAACTGCTGGAGCTATTTTGAATGGAGCTCTTAGGATGGGCGTGAGGGCTAGTCAAGGTCAATCTACTGATCCACACAGTATTGCTGAGCGGGTCAGAAAATGTTCCCATGTGAAGCATTGTTACAGAATCCTCTTAATGTGTATGTACATTGCTTCTTTTGCAGTGGTTTACTTAACTACAAATAATTTTGGAAGCCATGAAAATAGTCACTGCAGAGGATTGAGCCTGTCTAGTTTTAACCTGTTACTCTTGAAAAGATGCGAACCTTTTCTACTGATTATTATGTTTCTTCTAGCAGGAACTCTGGGAGAGGATTGCGAAAAATTTGAAATCTTTGCAGGAGCTAGTTCCAAATGCTAACAAGGTATAATTGGGAAACTAAATACAATTGATACTGAGAATGGATTCCACAGCACTTCTAGTTTACATTCAACCTTTTCATTGGTGTGACTTTCGTTAATTTTCAAATGAGTACTCACTGAATTATTATGTTTTTGATCTTTGTCCCATTTTTTTTTTAATAAACTGTCTCTGTGTGAATGGTTTACATTTTTCCTATTTCAGCTAACCTATTTTTCCTTAGTGTCCATGCTTTCTCTATTAAAATCAAGTTATTATTATTACTATTATTTTTTATATTTACAATGTACTTCTTAACTCTGTACAAATTCTTTACTAATGGTTTCCATTACTAATCCTATGTTAATATCTCAAGCCCTTCTTTTGAGACGCAATTGAATTTAGAGTATTTTCATCTAGTTCTTTTGGTTTCAAGGATTTTACTCATAGACAACCTTAATGAGATAATTTGTAAATATATTTTCCATTATTAGATGTTTAAATGTGAAAAGGGATCGTATATCGTCTACTTTGGCAAATGCAAAGCTTATTAGATATAAGCACGTGCTTAGAAAAGGGAAATTTTGAAAGAATGTGAATCTCAGGAAATTTTACTGTCTAGAATGATTGAGTGATAGGAACATTGAGACTAGGTTGGTAGACTTCTCATTAAGCCCATTTCAGGATGCAATTTTATGACATGCTTTGCAATTTTATGACATGCTTTGTCCCTCTTACCCCTCCTGCTCCACAATCACAAAAGAAACGGCTTCTTGGACCTTATCTCCCTTTGAAGGTTGAGTATTGTGGACAATTTTCAGTTAGGAAGGTTCTTTGAAATTGGAAGGGTCACATCTCTTAGAAGAAATTCTAGTTTCTATCCACTTCTAAGCTAAACTTATGGAGTGCACCCTTTGAAGGGGTGGCCATGTGGCATCATCACTTGACATTGAACCCTTGCTTGATGGAGGCCCCCTCCTTGTTTGGGGCCTTATGTATCTCATTTATTGTACATGTGGCAACTAACCACTTTATTTTATGATTTGTTAGAAGTTTGTTAGCTTTAGTGGGGTTTTTGTCATTTGTATACTCTACCCTAGGCTAAACTAGGGATTTAGTAATATTATATTGTAAAGGAAGTTGAGCTGCTCTCCTTTATAAGAAAGCTTCTTCCTCATTTGAACTCATGGTTGGATTTTGAGAGCTTTCTCTCTGTTGGAGCCTAATTGACATGTCTTTATGGAAAATTTTGAAGTTTAAAGGTTTTCTTCTCTTGGGTTTTCTTGATGGCTGAATATTGCGGTGACATGTGTCTTTTGGAATTTTGAGATCTTTAACCTAGTTCACTAAGAAAGTAAATTTGCTTGGGTGGATTAAATAGGGAATTATTTCCTTTTTTATTTTATATTTTAGTCTTGTGGCTTGACTTGTGATTTACAAATCAAGCTTGCATAGGCTAGGGTATAAGCTAGGGTTAAAGATTGAAGGTGTGTGCTATGGCCACCATGTCTTGGTAGATTTTGCTTAAAGCTTCAAGAGTTTTGGAGTAGGAATTTTTCTTGCTTTACAAAGGTTCCAGTCAAACACTTTCAAACAAGGCCCAAGGGGGAATTATCTTGAGACTCCATATGCCTTGGGGATTGGCACTAGTCTTCAATGTTAATAACCCTCCCATCACCTATACTACAAAGAAGACCTCAAGTTTTGCTAATAATAACTCTTACAATCCTTGTGCTTCATTTTCATAGTCTAGTATCCTAGGTAAGAGCCCCCCCACATGTCTTGGAGAAGAGACAACCAGAAGTACAAAGAGGTGGTTATCGAGGTGACAGTGGGTAACACCTGTAAGTTATAGTTGGGGTAAACTTGTCCTTTGGGGCTTTAATCACACATGCTAGGTCAAGCTGTAACATATTTAAATATTTTACATCAAACACCAAAGGATTGGGATGGATTTGTAGTGTGTTTTGTAGGTATCCCAGCCTCAAGTGCTCGTCCCTTTCCAATCTCATCAACCATATAAAAAAAGTCTTTCATTTTTCACCCTTCTTTAAGCTAGAAATTTGGCTGCCATCTTTTATAGATTTCTAAACCATTAAGTGAAGGTATTTCTCACTCTTTGTATCATTCCTAGGTCTTGATTTCCATAGTTCATTTATGTTTTGCAGTTAATTTCTAACAGAAAATAAATCTGCCTGTTAATACTGCAACACAATTTTTTCTTAGGTGTTTTGTGCTAATAACTTACATTTTCACCCTTAGAACAACAGTGATCAGACCATTTCTCATATTTGGGCATGTATTAAGCAGTTCTGGGCAACAAGATATCCCTTAATCTCAACTTCTGTGCAGCTTTGATGTGTATTGCAGCCTCCAAAGAGCAAGATGAGGCATGCTGGGATCATTCTGGGCTGATCTTAGCATATTGCAGACATATTCTGACCTTTAAGGAGTAGTAAATTTTCTTCAATCTCAAGTCTGGGAACATTCTTTGACAGCCTGGGCATGCTAGACCTGTCCCCGTGCATTCCAATAGCAGTCAACAGTCATAAAACCTTGTTTTTTTCAAATTTGGGCAGTTTTGAGTAGGTTCTGGGTATGCATATGAGTGAAACCAGCAGTAAATCATGGTGATTATCAATTCTGGGAACATTGTAGACAAGTATAGTGGTGAGGAAACAAGTCTGAGAAGTCTTTGGAGGGAGATCATTAGTAAAAGGGCTTTGAATAAGCATGAAACTCAATTCTAAGTGTAAACAACAGCATCCGAACAACAATGAAGGAACAATCTGAGCAAATCCTGTGGTAGAAACGACAGTAACTGACCTGTGATGTAATGCTGGATATCCTCCTGACAGCTTGTAATAGGTTGGCATAATTGAAGACCTGTTTATCAACAAACCTGGGTGAATAATGTGGGAAATATGGTGCACTGGAGAGAAAACAAGTGCCCAACCTTCATAAATTTTATGGTATAGAAGAGGTAGAACCACCCCTTGCCTCACAGCCACAGTATCCTGAAGCAGCAAACTGTTGGATACCTTTTCTATCCCTGGGTGAAAGTGTCGTCTGTTAAAGAAATGTAACTGCAGAAGATATTCTATTTTGTAACACAGAAGAAATGTAACTGCAAATCCCTCTGTCTTACAATCATAACAATATTTATTTCTGGGCTCAGATTTTAGTGCAAATGTCCCAAGTCAGTGTGATGTGGTTCCTATATAGTGGACTGATGTTTTTCACGAATTTGTGTTGGTGAAATGGATACTCGCCATTTTTGTTCAATTTTAAGTCTTTATTTTTTCTGTTTGATGTGTTATTTCCTTAAAATGACTTATCAAAGTATTTCCTCTAATATTTCGAGGTACTTGGGTGGAGCCTTGGCTCATCCGAATTCATTTTGAACAAGCCACACTTGTATAGGAGCCTAATGGACAAGCAAATGCCATTGGCCTTATTCAAAGGATATTCCACTTTTTGAATGATATCTTTGATGGCAAAGCAATTGGGATCTTTTGAAAGATTTCTATTGGCTAATTTTTAAACATCCACCTCATAGACAATCAATTTTTTCGAAAGAACATCTTACAAATGTTCTCGATAGGTCATCTGGTTGATAGAGGCTCTGTCAAAATGTCTACAGCCTGCAAATCTGAATTAAAATACTCAAGGACTATTGTTCCCTTTTGAAATCATCCCATATAAGCTTCTCACAGGTGGGAAACTTATCTTAGGAATACACACCCCGAACAAAAGGTTACCAATAGGATGAAAACCCATTTAGGGTTGTGGGTACAAACTCTTCACCCTCAACCTCTTCTCCAACTGCTTCAAGCTGATCATGGAGTTCAATGATCTTCATCAAATAACTGGCTATGATATTTCTCTTGGTCATTTGTGTGGCTCCAAGCTTATTCCTCAAGCTTATTCCTCATCAATGTCTTCTGATTGATGTTTTCACTCTGGTATAGAGTGACTAGAACATCAAACATATCCTTTCCAATATTTCTGATATTCATTCTACAATGATATTTCTTCCTCTCTGAAATGTCATGTTGGTGACTGGGAATATTTAAAATGCTCCCGATTCACGCTCCGGGAAATATATTTTGGAATCTTGTATTTTGGCATCTGGAAATATGTTTTCATTATGTAAATTTTCCAACATGGTTAAATTGTTGAAATGTTTGTGATTTTTGTTTCCATAACCCACATGTACACTTAATTGTCCTGGTGTTCATTGTTGTATGGAGAAAAACTTGCAATTTTTGCATAAATGATCCTTCTACTAGTACAGTTTTGTGCAAGTTGAAGTATACACTGATAATATATATTTGTTGTATCTCTGATACTGATGGTTTCCTTAGTTTAGTTGGTGTTATAAAAATTAATAATTCTCTCTAAATCATTTTTTGTATTGCACCTGAGAGAATTCATGTATGTTTGGATTAGACATAATTAATTTTTGGGTCCTTCATTGGGATGACCATAAATAATAATGCTTGTACATTCCAGATTTTTAGCCTAACTTGCTTTATTCCCTTATATCCAATACTTTTTCTTTCCTTGTGAGTGTTTGGTGCTGCAATTTACCTTTCTGCCCATTCTGGTCGTTTATGTTGAGTGGTCATGCGATTTGACAAGATTCAAAATGTTACTAATTTATTAATATTTTTGCAGGTGCCTTCAACCTCACTTGTAATGAGGGAGCTAAGAGAGACCTTGCTGCAAAGCCTCACAACTGTCTTTGGAGGAGATGCTCTTGGAGATGATCCCTTTGGAGAAGTGGCATATCCCAAACATCACAAGCAATCAGAAGTTGCTAATATATATAGGATTGCTGCAAAAACGAAGGTTTGTAAAACTTCCTGTCAAATTATAAAAGAAATTATCCATTATTGCTCTTCTTATTGACAGAAAATTTGATCTTTAAGATGAAATTTTATGATTTTTATATCAAGGTCTCTGACCTAACAATTTGATCTAAAAGCATTTTTGGTTGTGTAAAAAGAATAAAGCATGTCATTCTCTCACTTTTTTTAAATGTAGGCAGCTGCACATGGATTGCCTATGGTTGCCACAGAATGGAGGACATGTGGACATTAAACAGGTATATTGAAAATTCTACCTTTAAAACTAAAAGTCTAATTGGATCTAACATCATCAATCACTCTCTGATTTTTTCTTACAAATTGGTTTATTCTTGTGCAGATGTTGAATAATGGTTTGCTGGTAGATCCGCATAATGACAAGGAAATTGCAGCTGCTTTGTACATACTAGTAGCTGATAAGAACCTCTGTTCTGAATGCAAGAAAAATGGTCTGAAGAACATTCACCTCTATTTTTGGCCACAACATTGTAAAATATATTTGTCAAGGATTTCCCAATACAGAATGAGACACCCACAATGCTAGAGTGAAAATGACTTCAAGGAAAATATGGATTCTGAATCAGACATTGGTTCATTCAAGGATGACCCAGATACATCCCTTAGACTCTCATTATATGCATATAAACCTTCTTGCTCAAATTCACTTAATAACACCATTGAACTTGATAAGCTTCTTCAAAATGAAGATAATGGGGAGGGTATTTCTGATCACATTAGGATGATCATAGAGAAGACTAAGAACAGTTAATATGAATTGCGAGAAGCAAATGATACAGGAAAAACAAATATCGATAGAAATAATAGCTTTAATTCTATGGGGAAACTACATCTCAGGAGAAGAAAGCGTCTATTTGATATTGCAATGGATTACTATGATGCTAGTGGAGAACCCCTTGTTAGTAAACTAGATATTATTATCCAAGATATTATGAATGCAGTTCGCTCTGCTCGCAACTTCCCATCTCCTGGATTCTTCTTATCAACTGCATTGACAGTTTCAGAAACTATTTATGTGCTTCAGTCTATTGGAGTAAAATTGTCTGCATTTGATGCTCTAATTTGCAGCAGGGGGAGCCAACTTCTATATATAGTTGGCGATAGTCTAGATTCACCCATATAACCAGATCCAGATTATGATTCTCATATCAATTATAGCTGGGGTGCAGAGGGCCTGAGAAAAAAGCATGAGAAAACTGAGAGGTCCACAGAATTCTCGATTCCTAATGGAGGATGCTGAAGCATCTAACCCCCATTGCTTGGCCTATACAGTCAATAATATATCCACTGTAATTTTCAATTCTAGATGTCATTTTCAGTAACTGGTATATGTTCTATGTCACTACAGGAGTGGTATTCAGCCTCCAGAAAATCTAGAAAAATATTGTTTGTTGATTAAGGCACCTGTTTACTAGCTCCAATTGCATGACATTAAAATGGCATTGCTAAATTTTTTTTAGAAATGAGTACAAGAGCTAAATTTATTTATTCCAAATACTAGGGAGCCATGACAACTCTCTATTAGTATAATAGAACCAGGATTCAGGACTATCATTGAATATTGATTATTCCTATCATCTTTTTAAGATTTTACTTGGGTACTGTTTTGCCAGGCACCCAAAGCACATGAGTTGAAATGGCAATTGAGAATGAGAGGTTTAAGATGCCATCTGATTTACTCTCAAAATTGTTCCCAGCTGTGTGTGCTCCCTCTTCATGCTTCAAGATCTCAAGCTTTAAGGTGATAAAATTCTAGATAGTTCTTTGCCTCTGAATTTAATTGGATGGATTTGGTCTTTGGCGAGTGCATGTTAAGCACTTTTGGCCATATTTTAAAGATTTTACTTGGGTAGTGTTTTGCCAGGCACCCAAAGCACATGAGCTGAGACAACAATTGAGAATGAGAGGTTTAAGATGCCATGTGCTTTACTCTCAAAATTGTTCCCGACTGTGTGTGTTGCCTCTTCATGCTTCAAGCTCTCAAGCTTTAAGGTGATAAAATTCTAGATAGTTTTTTGCCTTTAAATTTAATTGGATGGATTTGGTATTTGGCGAGTGCATCTTAAGCACTTCTGGCTCAAACAGAGCCCATGCAATAAATTCTTGTTGAGCGAGATCTGTATTACTAAAAGTTAGATTTGGTGATTTGCAGGTACCTGTATGTTCGATGGGGCTTGGATATAGCCAATATGTATGTGTTTCTGGGGAAAAAGGAGATACAATCTATGAAGATATGATTGGAGGAATGCATAAGACACTGATATTGAGAGGGATCGTCTATGATGGAAGTGAAAAGATGGGGAGGAGTCCTTCCAGCTATAGAAGAGAAGACGTTTTCCCTTCACAAAGTCCAAACATAGTGACAGTTATTGTAAGTGATGATAAAGAAGAATTCAGTAGCCAAGAGATGATTGCAGCTCTGAAAACATTTTCTTGAGATAAATAATTCTGCATCCCATTGTATGTAACAAGATGCATTTTTACTAAAATAAAGGTTCCTGGTAAATTTTAGGGAGATGAAAACTACTAGTAATGTCTTAGAATATTTGTAAAAACCCAATTAGGTTGTTAAGTATTGAACTTTTACGGAAGCCATCATATCCATGAAAGAGCTACTAGGCAATACAATGGAGTTGGACTTCCTTCAGAGGTATTAGAAGTGTTTTTGTATTTGTTATAATAAGCACATATATAACTGTTTGTTGGAATTGTTTCTTTTTGCCATGTTAAATCTTGTGAAATTACTATGTACATTTTTCAGTTATTTGTTTTTATTTTTACCGAGCAACACAATTTATTGCTTAACATGTGTTGTTTGCAGGTAACCTTACTCGCAAGCTTTGTAAAAACATGAAGAGGAATGCTACTGCAATGTGGATACAAAAGCACGTGCGCAGATATAAAGCTCAGAAAGCTAAGAAGCAGAGGTATCAGAAGTGTTTTTGTATTTGTTATAATAAGCACATATATAACTGTTTGTTGGAATTATTTATTTTTTCCATGTTAAATCTTGTGAAATTACCATCTACATTTTTCAGTTATTTGTTTTTTATTTTTACTGAGCAACATAATTTATTGCTTAAAATATGTTGTTTGCAGGTAACCTTACTCGCAAGCTTTGTAAAAATATGAAGAGGGAGGTTGCTGCAATGTGGATACAGAAGCATGTGCGTAGATATAAAGCTTAGAAAGGTAAGAAGCATGTGCAGTGCAGATACAAAAGCACGTGCGTAGATAGAAAGCTCAAAAAGTGGGCAATTGAGTATGGAGATTCTGTTGCTGATGCTTTTCCATTGAGTATGAAGAGCCTGTTGCTGAGGGTTTTAAGTTGCTAAGTATGATTTTGAAGCTATCGCGGGATCCAAGTATGGCTTAGCAACAAAGTACAAGTGGGATGGTTTAGCTAATGTAATATTTTGAAAAGTCATCGGTGTACTAGATGATTTTCATGTAAAGTTATATGGAGATAGTTTTTGAGAAAACTCATTTATTGTAATACTTGACATTTCATATAATATAATTTGTGCGGTTTAAAACTTATATGGTTGCACTTTATATTTGCATAATTCAAATGTGTATTAGATGATGATAAATAATGTATGATTCTCTTTTTAATTTAAACATAATACCATATTAAAAATTTATATTGATTAATAATGGACACCATTAAAACTACTAAAATGTAATAACCACACATAAAACCACTAAAAATGACTAAATTAGTGACCAATAAATGAAATTAATGACCAAAATTCATATATAAAATAACAAAAAATTGAGAGACACGTGACCAAACAATGAGATATAAATGACCAAAAAACAGTTTTGGTGGCTAATTTGCGGTCTTTTAATACGCGACCAAATTTGGTCATATTCTAGTTTGCCATGTGGTCATTAATTTGGTCATAAATGTGGTCATATATTTGGTCATCGATTCAAATATGACCAAATTAATGACCAAATATATGACCAAATTAATGACCAACTGACAAGCTATAAATGACCAAAATAAAAATGACCAATTTTGGTCGCGTAATAAAAGACCGTAAATTAGCCACGAGCGATCGCCAAACCAAAAGTGGTCCTTGATATGCGAATTTTGGTCATTTTTTTGGTCACTAATCTCTCATTTTCCACTAGTGATATATCTGGCCTGTGAAAAGAAATAGGTCGAGTTAACAATTTACATTTTGTAAATAAGGTCTTGCATATCTAATTTCTACATAAATTAAATTATACAAAGGTCGAGTAAAAAATTTACATAGGGGGTCATTTTCTTATTTAGGTACTACTCATGTACCTTCTTGTATGAGATCCGATATGTGATCATAGTCTCTAGAAATATGTGTCTGATCATCTTCCAAATGGTCTATTTCATTTTCCCCGTTGAAATTGGTACCAAGTGTCACTCGTTCCCATGTATCAACGGTATCAGTATGCTCACAATCATCCCATTCACCGATGCTACAAGAACTGCAAAAGAAAGCCTTCAATCTTGTCCAAATTTGTAGGGCCGAGTTGTCTGAGCTTCTAATTGAATGAAACCATCGAGTTCCATGCACTGTGTTCACCCGAGATGTTTGTGATCGGTCCACATTTGTAACCTCCCAAAATATTCTTCGCACTAAGTGTTTCTTTGTTGTTTGTTCTCCCATGACAGATGCACACCATTGGACTATAGATGCTGTGTCTCGAAGGCGAGCACCTGTAAACTTCATCTATTCCCTTCGAAGGGCAGTTTTAATGCATGCACCAGCACCATCACGCTCTCCTTTTCCATGACCAGTTTCAAAGTAGTTCCATACATGTGGCACCTTTTATTTTAGGTGCAACAAACACAACCATTCAAATACACGTGCATTCTTGAACTGTCCAGCACAACCGTCTGACCAAATGATATGACAATAAAATGGTATATCCATAGCTATCACGTGGTCATAGAATAATTTAAAGCAATGTTGCACGTAATGGATGTCATGGGTCCGGTCGTCACTTATGTAGAAGTGAATTTCTTTCAGTATCACATGTTTCTCTTCACTGCTATCTTTCCCATGTCGATACGTGATATGCACCATTATGCTCACCTGCTCTGAGTGATAGTATTGAATTTGAATTTCATTTTGTGGTTGTAGGGTGTAATTTTCAGCAAAGTCAATTACTGATAGTATTGTTCCGAGAGGGAAGGTGTCCTGGCATATTCTGAATTGCTTATCTTACCACCGTGCCATATCTACATGTTGAATGTACTGTTGGATATTTCCACGAAACTCTGGAATAAAATCACATACTCGAACCTGGTACATGAATATTAATATGTCAATAAACCACATAAAAAAATGTGTGTGTACAAGTGAATATTAATTTGTCAATATTCAAGAATTTACCTGTGAAGTCACCAATTTAATCTTCCTGCTTTCTTTCCCATCATTTAGTTGATATGTCTCATACTGATAGTTCTGCTTCTCAACAATTGCATTCCCGAATGCTTGATCTTCACTTTCATGGATGCAATCAAACCATAAGGATAGCCCACCGCAATTGTTGCAAGAACCGTCTACACATTGTTTTAAGTAATGTGTCTGCCCATCTTGCCTCGGACACATGAGGCTATGGATGAAATCTCTAGATGAAATTGGCGGTACTGTACTTGAGCATTCCTGCACATGGTTAGGATGCAAAAAACAAATTATATGTGCAAATGTATGGTAATATAGGTCAAACTCTATGTGGTATCTACAACAACAAGTGTTTCAGATGGTATTGATTCTAACATACCAAGGCTTGCATTTTTCAAAATATCTTTGCTCGAGCCTTAGCTCTACATGGGCAACTTTAAACATCTCAAACAATTGAGTTTGTGTCATGTCAAGATAATGCTTAACATGAGGTTTAGTGTGATGAGAACCCCTACAATGTTTTAACACATCCTTCGTGTTAGAAGAAGGCCTAGTGTTATCATGCCAAAATGTTTGCACTAGGCCCTTCACTGCTTCGACTAACTTCATGTCTTTGCAGGGCAGTCTACTGCTAAATGCCCATAATGTTTCCATTTGTCCCTCTACATCAAGGTTGTCTCTTCTTACTGAATATTTTTTAAGAGTCTTTGGATGTAAAGGAACAATTTCTGATGTGCATTTAAGTAAACGACGTTGCCTTGTGGATCTACATACAATTGATTCAGCCAATACACGACGAGCCACATTACAGTCTTTTGAACGAGTTTTTTTACCAATCGATGGGAATGAAACAACAAGAGATTTAACAATGTGATTACTTGATTCCATATTCTTCATTGTTGTTATGCCTAAATTTCTTCTAACAGTTGCCATATTTCTAGATTTAAGCAAAGCTAAAAACAGTTGGCATTTACCGGCTTCGGATTTGTTATCAAAATATTGTTTCATTATTTGAGAAGAATGACGAAGGATAGTGCGTTTAGCCACCTTACCTTCCATGGAAGTCAATCCGCTCTCGTCCACTTGTATTTGTTTAGGAGTTCTCTTTCATTTTGATGCAAAATTTCTTGCCGTTTGAAATGCTGGATTGACGTTTACATCCACTACCGGCTCACAACTTCGATTAGGAGATTGAACCACCGAACATGGTTGTTGCTGAGTCACATTTGCATTGGGAGTAACATAATTATTGAACTGTTCAGAAGATTGACTGTCTACTAATGGATGAATAATATCAACTTCCGTATAACCAGCTTCTTTTAAGGTTGCATTATCTTCCTTAGCCTCTAGGTCAGGTATCTCTTGAGGGGGAATGGGAACTATTTGCTCATCTAATGAATGCCGACGATTTCTTGAATCTTCCCTTTTTTTTTGCTTTTTATTTTCTGCTTCTTCCGGTGTAAGCACCTTCCTTGCTGACTTTCTTCCTCTATTACGTACATTCCCCATTGAAATCCACCCAAACCTGTACAAAACTATGCAATTATGTAAGTAATGATAAAAATTTGCATGTCCAACAATTGTCTGTGCACGGGTTCAGAAGAACTATGTCTTTTGATACGTTAAAGGTGGCCAACACAACGCCACCCTACATTTTATATAAAACATAAATCGCACCTGCGATATATCGCATATGCGATATTGAATTTTAGGTTTTTTGATGGAGGGAAAGGGTTTTCCATATCGCATATGCGATATATCGTATATGCGATTTATTGCATATACGATATATCACATATGTGATTTAATTCTCAATGAAAATGTGTATAATTTACATTGTGATCTTTTTTTTTGTTACCTTTTCCACCTCGGGATTCTTACCTTTTCCTCTAATTGTTGTATGCTTGTCTTCTTTTTCTTTTAGCATCAGATCTAGATAGATTTGGTGATTTGGGTTGCATAAGAAAAAATATGTACATCCATTTTTCCATCTCCCCATCCTTATCCTTTTATATATATATATTTTAAAATATGATCCATACATCCATGGAAATATACACTTATATAGTTTTGTATGCATATTATGCATAAACATACATTCACATATACATAATCAAATAGTTATTTTATACAACAATAACTCTAATTATTTGAACAATAACTCTAATTATTTGAAGATAAAATAACTTTAATTATTTGAAAATAAAATAACTGGAATAAAAATAAATCTCAAACAAGTCCCTACACATAATTAAAAGTGAACTTTAAGACAAACATCCATGGAATCTATTGGTTTATTGGCTTAAAATAACCTTGATGTTTTTGTTTAGTTAAAATAGTAACTAGACATGAAGAACTTTCTTATACTAAGTGGTTGCAAGTCTTATTCTTTGTTTTTGTTTCATTAAAATATTAATTGGATATGAAGAACTTTCTTGAATACTTATTCTTTGTTCAGATCAATAGATTTCATTATCTCAGAAACTAAACATTCAGTTGTTAGCAAGATGATGATGATGAGGATGAGGGTGATGGTGATGATGAGGATGATGATGACTATGATGATGATGATGAAGATGAGGGTGATGGTGATGATGAGGATGATGAGGATGAGGGTGACGATGAAGATGATGGTGAAGAATGATGGTGATGATGAGGAGGATGATGACTATGATGATATGATGATGAGGATGAGGGTGATGGTGATGATGAGGATGATGAGGAGGAGGGTGATGAGGAGGAGGGTGATGATGATGATGAGGATGAGGGTGATGAGGATGAGGATGAGGATTATGATGATGATGAGGAGGAGGATGATGATGAGGATGATGATTATGATGATGATGATGATGAGGATGAGGATG
>LPNX010703398.1:20920-35920 GCA_001517045.1 Pseudotsuga menziesii | reverse complement strand
ATGAGGATGAGGGTGATGAACGATGATGATGATGAGGATGATGATTATGATGATGATGATGATGAGGATGCTAATGATGTTGAGGATGAGGCTGTCGGTGAAGATGATCTGACCATGATGATGATGATGATGACCATGATGATGATGATGATGATGATGATGACCATCATGATGATGATGAGGATGAGGGTGATGAACGATGATGATGATGATGAGGATGAGGGTGATGAACAATGACGATGAGGATCGAGGTTGATGATGATGAGGATGAGGGTGATGATGAAGATGATGTTGAGGATGATGGTGATGATGAGGAGGATGATGATGATGAGGATCGAGGTTGATGATGATGAGGATGAGGGTGATGATGAAGATGATGTTGAGGATGATGGTGATGATGAGGAGGATGATCAGTATGATGATGATGAGGTGGAGGAGGAGGATGGTGATGATGACCATGATGAAGCTGATGAGGATGATGGTGATGACGATGATGATGATGATGAGGATGAGGATGATGATGATGATGATGAGGATGATGATGACCATGATGATGATGATGATGATGATGATGATGAGGATCCTGATGATGTTGAGGATGAGGGTGTCAATGAATATGATGACCATGATGATGATGACAATGATGATGATGATGATGAGGAGGAGGAGGAGGAGGATGATGAGGGTGATGAACGTGATGATGATGAGGATGAGGATTATGATGATGATGAGATTGAGGATGCTGATGATGATGATGAGGATGAGGATTATGATGATGATGAGGATGAGGATGCTGATGATGTTGAGGATGACAATGATGATGATGATGACCATGATGATGATAACAATGATGATGATGATGATGATGATGATGATGATGATCATGATCATGATGAGGATGAGGGTGATGAACGATGATGATGAGGATCGAGGTTGATGATGATGAGGATGAGGGTGATGATGATGATGAAGATGAGGGTGACGATGAATATGATGATGAGGTTGATGGTGATGATGAGGAGGATGATGAATATGATGATTAGGATGAGGATGAGGTTGTCGATGAAGATGATGATGATGGTGAGGATGAGGGTGATGAACAATGCTGATGAGGGTGACGATGAGGATGAGGATGAGGGTGACGATGAAGATGATGATGAGGATGATGGTGATGATGAGGAGGATGATGAGTATGATGATGATGATAAGGGTGATGATGAGGATGATGATGATGATGGTGATGAGGATGAGGGTGATGATGATGATGATGATGATGACCATGATGGTCATGATTAGGATGAGGATGATGATGATGATGATGAGGATGAGGGTGATGATGATGATGAGTTTGACGATGATGATGATGAGGATGAGGATGAGGATGATGACGATGATGACCATGATGAAGTTGATGAGGATGAGGGTGATGCTGATGATGAGGAGGAGGAGGATGAGGATGATGATGATGAGGAGGATGATGAGGATGAGGGAATGATGACATCTGATGATGATGATGATGACGATGATGACCATGACGATGCTGATGAGGATGAGGGTGATGATGATGATGATGAAAATGAGGATGAGGGTGATGATGATGATGATGAAGATGATGAGGGTGATGGTGATGACAATGATGATGAACAATGATGATGATGATGAGGAGGAGGAGGATGATGACTATATGATGATGATGATGAAGATGAGGATGAGGGTGATGATGATGATGATGAGGATGAAGGTGGTGATGATGATGAGGATGAGGGTGGTGAACAATGATGCGTTAGGACAAAAACAAATTAGTTTAAATTTACCTATATAGCACCATTAGAATTTACCTAGTTCAATTATGATAGCAACATTAAAGAACTTCCATGAAGTAATCTATAGTGGGAACCCACCACCCATACAACTTCGAAGTAGCTAGTGACATTGTGAATCTAGAAGCCATACCACATAAATTAGGTCTAAATGTAATTCTATGTATCGCATATGCAATATAACGCATATGCGATATGAATAATCCATAACGCATATGCGATATAACGCACATGTGATATAGCTTATCCATATCGCATATGCGTTATATCGCATATGCGATATGGATAAGCTATATCACATATGCGTTATTTGAAAATTTAAATAATTGGCGGGATTAAGGTTTGGCATTAGGTTTGGAAGCAGCTTCAGAATACCGAACCTATTGGCTAGGACAAATCAACCAGGGCTATTGCTTGTCTTTTAGAACTCTATCAATATGCTCAGATTAGATCCCGTGTTTTGATATGACATACACAATATTTTTTTATGAAAATGTGCGATATTGTAGAGTACGAAATGACGATTCTGAATATATAATTTTTTCCTTCAAAACTATGTTTTATTTATTTATAATTATTTTTCTAAATGACACACGTTAGTTTTCGAAAATACATACATCGATTGTTTGTTATATAACTTTTGATTTCCATCACCATTTCCCATAAAACTATATGGTGCACTAGACGAGATCAAGCTCTGTGATCTTATATTAAGAAATCAAGGATTTCATTAATTTTTTCCCCTAAAGTGTTGCACCCGCACATAAGGTTTTAATTTCAAGCTTTTCTGACTTCAATAATTAATAATAATAATAAATAATTCATGAAAAATTCCGAATAAATAGTGTTGCACTAGGCCCATATGTCCTTTATATGTCTGCAATATTTTATCCCAAATGGACATCATTTACCTCATATATTGTTGCACCCGCACAAACATATATGTTAAGATGTGCTGAAAATTTGAAAACCCACTTTCACGGAAACTAATTTTATAATCATTTTCACACATTTTCTCTGCACAAATGCTATATATTATGAAACTTGATTCAATTACCTATCTTTTCTCTTTTTACTTCATCTTCAAATAAGTTAGGGAAGTACCCCTAATTGTCACCTAAAATCAGAGTTTTCCGTTTATTCCAGTATTATGTGGCATCTAAAGTGTCCTTAAAGGAGTCCATGATTGTGCATCATCCCTTTACACAATGATTTAAAACCCTCAAATCAAAAGGCCAAGCCAACTTAGAAGGCAAACTTGTAACACTTGTGAGTTACTTGAGTTTTTTAATCCTTCAATACCAAGCTATAACCCTTATTTAAAATTAGTAAGTCCCAAACTTTTAACCCTTATTTAGAATATTAAGTAGCCATATGTAATTACTATTTGACTACCCAATAACATTTAATCTATGCAATTACTATTTGACTACCCAATAACATTTAACCTATAACCAATGAATTTCAAGATAAATTCCATCATAATGCATAATAACCTATATAAGATAATCACTTCACTATGAAGTTTACCATAACATACCCGATGATTTTCACCATAAATTCCATATTCTTGCATAATGCATAATAACCTATATAAGATACTCACTTCACTATTAACCCTTATTTAGAATATTAAGTAGCCACATGTAATTACTATTTAACTACCCAATAACATTTAACCTATAAGTGATTAATTTCACGATAAATGCCATCATACTTGCATAATGCATAATAACCTATATAAGATAATCACTTCACTATGAAGTTTACCATAACATACCGGATGATTTTCACCATAAATTCCATATTCTTGCATAATGCATAATAACCTATATAAGATACTCACTTCACTATTAACCCTTATTTAGAATATTAAGTCTCAAACTTTTAACCCTTATTTAGAATATTAAGTAGCCATATGTAATTACTATTTAACTACGGAATAAATGCCATCATATTTAACCTATAACTGATGAATTTCACGATAAATGCCATCATACTTGCATAATGCATAATAACTATAGCTCTGAAATTTACCATAACTTACGATTTTCACCATAAATTCCATATTCTTGCATAATGCATAATAACCTAAATAAGATACTCCCTTCACTATAAGATAATCACTTCACTGAATGCACTTCTTCCTTTATTAATATTAATCACTTCACTGAATGCACTTCTTCCTTTATTAATATTCAGTTTACTATTGATGTTATATTCATGTTTCGGCCGTATGGTAGGAAAATATAATTTATGTAGGTATCCTTCAAGACAAATTCAAGTCCAAAACTGAAATGTCAACTAAAACACTATACCTTTCCAATAAATAAGACCAATCGAATGTTTATAAGATTACAAAATTGATTCACTTGTATGTATAACGTCAAAAATGGGAGTATTCTAGTTTTAAATATCAGCAGGAGACTAACTATCGGAGAACCAAAGCTTCCTTTCCAGCAAAGAATGGATCAGTAACATGAAGAAGATAATTCCCAGTGCATTAAATTTCAGAATAAGGTTGTTGCAACGTCCACCGATCTTGCTACTCTGGAACTAAATTCACAAATTGGCTGAAGGCATAATCACTATACATGAAAAAGAATGACGCTTTGCAACATGACTATACATTCACTACCACGTTCATGCATGAACTGATAACCAGAATTATATGCAGTAAAAACAAGCTTTAGTGTCTCTCTTCATTCATAGATTAAAAGTTAAAAGTCAACAAGAGTGTGCCTAAGAGTGTGCCTCTTTTTGTTATAAATTTTCGAATAAAATGTTAAAAGGCAATAAGTTTGTTTTATTTTTATCTCTTTTTCTACATGTTAAAGTCTAACTTTAAACTTACTGTTTGTGTCAAGACCCAACCAAAATAAAACACTGCTGGATGACATAAATCCTGACTTACAGATACACGGTTCCCTTAAAACTAGCGACTCGTGTAACAATGAGACCAACCTCGCCACATTTTATTTTTTAAAAGTAACTTATCGAAAAAAAGAGTTGGTTCTCATCACAGTGAGACTGACCTTGCCAAGGAGAGTGTTGCACCCTCTAAGAGGAATCTCCCCATCCTTCATGACAGGGAAACGTAAGTACCCTCCCATACTTCATAAGCCATCCTTCATGAGAGGGGAACGTAAGTACCCTTCCATACTTCATAAGTAAATAAGTGAAAGATGTGGAGACGCATTCCTGAGAATGACAGCTTAGTCTTACCTACTTCAACATATCATAATGACTTTAAAATATACTCTAAAACTGGTTCTTACAAACAAGGATACGGCATCCATCTCTGTACCTATAAGGTAGTCAATCTGGAATGATAAGTTGTTTTTAAGGGTTACTAGGTGTTTTATTGTTGTTCCGGTTCTTCCTACATTATTTGTCATAATTATCTATAAAATGAAGTCTAAAAAAATCATTTTTGTTTCAATCTGTAAAAGGCTTTGAACCCTACCTTGTTTTCGTCTATATTTTTCTGTCAACAATAATGTGCTTGATGGATGTGTAGGTGAGAGAATTCTCGTCTTTGAGTTTATTTCAAATGGGAGTTTGTATGATCGACTTCACACGGAGAGGGGTCTTGCAAGTCCATTATCTTGGGAAGCCCGTATGAACATAGCGTGTCAAGTTGCTATGGCTCTGCAATACCTTCATGAAGAAGCAAGGCCCCCGATATTGCACCGCGATGTTAAGTCTGCTAATGTTTTACTGGTTGATGATAACTCTGTTAAATTGGCTGATTTTGGACTCTCTAAGTTAGGCCCAAAAGACAACCAATTCACAGTCACTGCTGTTAGGGGGAGTTACGGTTACATGGATCCGCAATACGTGAAAACGCGCAGATATTCGGCGAAGAGTGATGTGTATAGCTTTGGTGTGCTTCTGCTGGAACTTATTACAGGTTTTAAATCACTACACGAAGACACGCCTCTGGCAGAATGGACTGAACCATATCGTTTCAGCGAAGGCATAGACAGACTCATCACAATTGTTGATCAAAATTTGATAGATCACATTGACACGAAGGAACTGCAGAATATAATCAAAATTGTTAATCTCTGCTTACGAGACGTTAGTGAAGAGAGACCCTCAATGAAAGAGAGCATTATTATGATACAACAAACTATAAATATAAAGCAAAATGGGAACTTGTCCAACGGCGGTGAAACAGCTCTTATTGGCGCCACTCTGAAATAAATAGAAATGAGACATTGTGTCGTTGTACTGTGAATTGAATGGATATGAGGCCTGAGATACATATGGCCATCATTCTTGCTGCTGGAACTAATATGAACTGATGTTTACTACTACATACATACATGGAGTTTTGATACAACATTTATGATTAATTGTCTTTTGCATTCCCATAATAACAAGACATTGCGATATAGAATCAGTAATATTCTATTTTGGAACACCACGTAGACAATTAAACAAGATAGTATGCTGGTGTATAACATCCAATGATTTTTAATGTTACTAGACAATTAAAAGAAGACAATTGTCTTGCTGCTTAATGTTACTAGACAATTAAAGAAGACCTTATGATGTTGTATAGCTTTTAATGATTTTTAATGTTGTTAAATATAAATTCAAACAACCAGATCAACAAAATTGCACACCCTCCACTCGGAACTAGAGGCAAATTTACTTGGTTCTCAAAACATAGTTTATATATATTATATATTTTAATTAGTGTTACTTTCATTTTCTTCCAATAATAATAATCTCATTTGTTGTTACTTTTCATTTATATCAACTATAATACTAATTTCAATTGGTGTTACTTTTCATTTATATCAACTATAATAATAATAATTTGAAATGATTTAAAAATATATATTATGATTTTTTTTTATTTTTTATTTTATTTAGTGAAAGATCTTGAAAATTTATAATAAAAAATTTAATCTATTTTTAACTTTGGTGGAAGATAATAAAAAATTCAATTAAGTGAGGCTTATTCTAAATTATTTTTACCATCATTTTAAAAAATATAAATTTAATATATGTATTTTAAAACTAAGAAGTAATATTAATAATTAATAATATGGTTATACCTAAATGGATATATGTAAACCATGGTTTATCTACATATAGCCCGTGAAGAATGCATTCTTACGGATATCTTTGAATTTCTCATAATTAAAACAAGAAGTTCTAATCTTGTCCCAGAAATGTCATTGCTCAAATACTAATAAGTGTTCAGTAAGAAGTGTTCAGAAAGAGCAAAAAATCTAGCAAGTTCTGATGAAAGCTATGGTATAGAAGAAGAAAGTGAACCAGAAAAAAAATGTGCCAAAGTTTAAGGTATGTATGGCTTTCAACACCTCACAAGAAGATCCCCAAATGCTGTCACAAATCCAGGAACTACCTAAAGGAGAAATGAAAGTCGCTCTACTAAATTCTTTTGGGAAGACAATGATGAAGACCACTTAAAAGGTTCTACAAGAAAATAATGAAGGTAAGAAGCCCATGTTTTTTGATGCTTTGTTTGAAAGGAATACTATGTCATTTATACATTGAACATATAAAGAGAAAAGACAATACTATCTTTGGTTTGATTGCTGATTTGATTTCTTGTGCAGGGAAAATTTAACCCAACCAAGAGACAAGCCTGAACAAGTGTGTCTAATATCAAACAAGCCTTATTTTTACTTAATCAGAGTCAGTGAATAGAAAGAAAATAAATAAAGAGTCTGAGAAATTCACAAATTAAATTAGATTGACTACAAGATCCAATGGAGGCCCACTTCGAAATTAAGATGTACACAAGTCTTGGATACAAATATTCAGCACTGTTCAATCTTACCTTAGTTTGTACCAGAAATCCATAGACATCCCACTGTAAAAATCATTATTCCATATCTGATATATGACAAATCATAGAGAAAAGTTGCAGATGCATGCCATACTTTGACACATGTATTCCATTATATAAACCTCATTTGGCAACAATACTGTAGTCGCTCTCGATTAGAACACTAGTATTATTCTCTGGATCGCCTAAGAAATCTACAAGGATGGTCGACATGAAGATCAAATGAAATCTTTCTAAGAACTCCATACAATTATGATGAGTGTAAAAAAAAGTGGCGGACATTTCTGCAAAAAGAAAAATCAGCCAGATCATATTCTACTCTTGTTAAACTAGGCAGTATACAAACTACTTTTAATAATAAGATTCCTGATTGGTTTCATGACTTGTGGAGTACCTTTGGCATCAACAGAAACGCAGTGGACCCATACATAATCAAAAGTGAGTATGACGCACATAGCATTACTTTGCAAAAGATACGAGATCTCCCTGAATATGAAGTAACTAATGAAGATTAGATGTTTGGTTCTTTCCTATCAAGTCATCACCAATGGCTTATGAAAATGAAAATCAGAGTGCGAAATCTTCAAAGACATCTTACTGTGATTACACAAATTTATACAAAAAAGTGGGATACCTTGTACTATCAAAGTCGTTATGGTCCAATGGAATCGGAATGAAGTCTTTCAGACAAGCAGTGGTATTGACCATCAGTGGTATTGAGGGTTATGTGGGATTCCCTAAATCTCCACTATGTAATATTTAGAGTACAATTTTAAGTCCTTTCATATATATATCTAATAATCATTACCAACATTAACATATTTGACTTTACAATGCTTTTCATCATCTAATTATCTAAGCCCTTTTAACACATTAGGACGATATCTTAATAATATACATGATCAACTTACCAATTGAATCTATGACATATTATTTTCATGTGAATGTCACGTCCCCTCCCCTCTACTCGCCAAGAGAGATCCCGACTACACCACTGCTACTCTCACAACGGGAAATCTATCGCAATGAACATAACATAAAATGCATTGAACATAAAAGACATGCATGCACAGATGCATAATGCAATATACAACAGAAGCAAATACATTTCAACACATTCATCGTGTTCATAATAATTTATAAATGAAATACATTGCAGACACACGAAAATACTTATCTTGGGAAGAAGCTTCCTTGAAACTAGCCATGTCACTGCAACGTTCCAACCAACCATAGGCTAGTGTGCTCATGAATATCTCAGCACCACTTCCACCCCCGACCTGGACATGATTTCCACAAGGAACAAGGGAGCAACACGCTCACACATAGCCAAATATACATCAAAGTTAGCCAAGCCACTCTACAGATGGCTTTATCACGCTGCTAAGGCAGTGGAAAGGTAGAATTGCTAAGCTAGTGAGCTCAACCACTGACCTATGGACACCTACACAACATCTGTCGTGGTATCCGTGACACCTACACACCCAACACAAGGAAGTATCCCCTTCTTTGCTACGCAGTCCTTCAGGCCATACCTTCCCTTCTAGTGCTCTTCAAGGTGTGCATGGAAAGATAACTAGCCCCTATTGATATGTATGTGAGGTTCCTCTCTTCACTAGGTTTATTAAGTTAATTTTGGGCCTCTTCCACTCCTAGCTAGTTTCGGCCAACACAAGGATTTATAGAACAACAACATACAAATGTTGGGTATGAACAAAACGTTCCTCGGAGCCAAAAACAAAAAAGTAGAAAATACCCTGAGATAGTAAATCTGACTTTAGGAAACACTCATGGATATTACAAGAGCAAAAAAAATTGCTATAAACCCCAAAATCGGGGATCTATCTTCCCAGCCACTGAGCATAACCAAAAAATGGGTTTCATCTTGGAGAACAATGAGAAAAATGCAGAAAATCGTGAGGGAAACACACAACAATCTCTAGCTGCATGAGGAAAAGAAAAACGACCTCTTAAAAACCCCAAATCGTGAATCTCTACTGCACATTCACTCAAGAATACAAAAATGAAATCTCAGCCATGGAGAAATGGAGGAAATTGTAGAAAAAATGGGATGAGAACGCCCCAACTATCTCCATTTGCATGAGGAAGAAAAACACATGGGTGAATAATGGCTTGGGCATGCATTTCTAATCATTTACTTGCCCCATAAATCAAAAACAAGATTTCCAAAAATGGGTGGTTTCCCCAATTCGAAATTTGGTGCCATACTCTTCCCATCCCAAGGAGTTAACTACCTCAACCAATTCGTGGAAGAATAAAATGATTGGGCACAAAAGACAAAAATGGGTAGTTAACAACTTTATGGGTTTTCCCTTTGACATTTTCCTCGACATTATAGGCTCATGGGTTTGAATATTTTCTCTCCTTATTCCTTGTGAAATCATGCCCCCATCTCTTTAATGTTGCATTGACATAGCTAGTTGTGGGTGTTTTCATTAATTGCATATTTACATGATGTCCAAAATTCCCATGTCATCGGCTAGCACAAATACCATCGGCATCAATTTTAATTGCCGAGACATAAAACACTAAATCCATGGCGAGGCCTTTTCCTTGAGCTTCACACCATGATTTAATAACGCTATTTACATCATATATAATTTTAATGCAAATGGGGTCAAAATTGGGATATTACATTCCCCTCCCCCTTGGGGTCAAAACCGGGGTGTTACAGTGAACAACTTTATAAGACCACAGAAACTTTAAATTTTATAGGATTAATTTATCAAGTAAACAACCTTGATCATATCTTGATAGACGTTAGCATATTCTTCCATTTAAATTCACACATTTTCATATATAATTATAAGGATAATACCACTTCAGAGGTAATTGATCAACATTCTAAGTTAGTACCCTTGTTTGCATCCCATAATGAATAATTAGTAAATACCATCTCTACATCTTACATTTAAATAAAGATATAAGACAATCCTATTAACTTAGCTACAGAATGATTTAAGACCCTTATATTAAAAGGCCAATTTGTAACACTTTTCAGTTATTTGATGCTTTTAACCCTTCAATACCAAACTTTTAACCCTTATTTAAAATATTAAGTAGCCATATGTAATTAGTATTGGACTACCACAATAAAATTTAACATATACACAATAACATTTAACACATACCCAATAAATTTCACCATAGATTCCATCATACTTGCATAATACATAAAAAGCTATATAATATAATCACTTCACAATGAATTTCACCATAAATTTCATGGTAAATTCCATCATACTTGCATAGTGCATAATAATAATATATACAAGTTCAAGATAGCAAGAATGATGAGAGTTTTAAAAAGGAACATCATTTTATCCCATATCACAAGGTTTATTGGTTTATAATTGTATTCAAGACCAAAATCATCTTTCCACCCATCATTGATTGTTGTCTCGGTTCTATAGTTCAAGTTGGGCTTATGATGGATAGGAATTTTGAGATATTTGTATGAATCCACTTCCTCCAAGTTGTTATTATTGTTAAAAAAATTACATGAGGTGTCCTTCTTATTAAATTGAGCACATAGATATGTGGACAAACACACAACTCACAAGATATATCACACAATTTACTCAACAATTGAAGAATGAAACAGTGCAAAAATAGCTTGCAACTATGAATGCTTTCATTAATAAAAAAGTAATTAGATAATAAATTACAATGTAATAAAATGGCTAAATAGCCACATGAAATTCGAATCCACATGAGGAAATTCAAATTGATTAGACTCTACTTGACTGTAGGTAACTACGACCTTGTCTAAATCATTATCAGAGGACTCAATAGTTAACTGACCTTGTCTAAACCATTATCAGAGTTCATCAGAGTTCTAAAACACAACTCAAGTGTCTAATTCAGTGTTAACTAAGGCTAACTAACTGTGGTAGGTGAGGAATGCGCCTCTCTTGCATGCAGCCATGCAAACCTAGCACTAATTGAATGTAGAGGACTAGAACTAAATGTAACTTACTCCTAAATTAGCTTGACTAGCCACTAACTGAACTCAACTTATGAAGGTTGGTATCGACACTCCTAGTGGATCCTAAATTGTAGGGATTAATATAGGAGGCTCCTAAAATGATGCATGCAAGTGCAATCAGTGGCAGTAGGCCTCAATTAATGTTCCCCACATTTTAGTAACTGGAACATGTGCCCCAATTAGGCCAAGTGGACCCAATGGTGCCAGTGACTAAAAATAGACTGGATGGAATCCTGATTTAGACATGACTCCTAATTTAGACATATGACCAAATTGGACAAGGGAGGATTAATAATCCTAACACTTCTTAGACTTGATAATCATAAATTTTGTTTTTTCGGTGTGAACAACCATAGCCATATTATAACAATAATCCTTGAGAGTTATTAGTTTCTTGTCAAGATCAAAGGGACACCTTTCCATAAGAACAATACCATCAATATAAAGAAGGAGGCTGATGACTATTTTAACGAAGGTCATGCTAGCACAACTTACTTCTTGTAAGAAAACCTTCTAGCTTATTAATGTATATTCTGAAAAAGAGTAGGGGACAAAGGGATCCCTTGCTTAAATTTAATCTTACAATTAGTATCTTTCAGCCAACCCTTAGTGATCTTAAATTTGGCGATGAGAGTCCCATATAGCCTTATCATGAGAATTCAAAAGGAAACTTAAGCTCTTCTAATCGATTACACACATGCTTTCTAGGCACGACATCAAAAACTTTCTAAAGTCTGCATACAAACACAAAAAAATGGATTAACTATCATGACATTTTCCTCTAATCATCCTAAGCGTAATGAGATAGACCATGGTTGAGTGGTGTCTTCTAAATCTAGCTGGACCTTTACCCTACTTACCTTCACTTTCTAGTTGTACACTAAGTTTCTTTTCCAAAACAATTGGCATAAATCTTGTCTAAGAGAGGGCTAATCATAATGTTCTTATAATTACAAAGGTTATTTTTATCACCATTTTTAAAAATATGAATAAAGAGGTTCTTGTTCCATGGCTTAGGGAAACCTTTGTTGATCATCAGATTTAAGAGTTTGTAGACATGAGGGATGAGGAAAATCCCTTCAATTTTTAAGATTTCTACTTGGTACCTCTCAATGTGCTTAGATTTTTGATTTGCTAGGTGCTTAACACCAAACTCTATGCCTTCTAATAAGAAAACTTATTCTTCAATAAGAAGGGTTCGATGTTATGTATTACATATAGGGATTCATAAAGCTTTTTAAGATAGGAGTTCCAATCCTCCAAAGAAATCATATTGTTATCTTTAGTTTTACTATCTATAATTTTGCTCCAAAATTTCTTAGGAGCTACCTTAGAGAGGTATGAAAGTTTTTCCTATTTTTTATTTATATTGTACATTTTATTTTCTTTCAATTACGACTTTGTATCTATTTATCTTGTAAATTTTTAGAGACTCGTGAATAGCTTCCTTAATTTCTCTTTTCATATTTTTCATTCATTTTCATACAAGGGGTTAATTATTCTATTTCTCCTTTTACCAAAAAGCTCTACGGAGAACTTGTTGACAAAATATGAGATGACTCTCGTGAAATTATGATAGAGGTCATATATATTATCCTTACTTAGTAGAGGAAATAAGTAATTTTAAATCATTTGGAAAAAATCCTTCTTATTTATGTCAAAGAAAAAATGCTTTTGGTTGCAATAATTTCCATCTTTAGGATCAATATGCATGGTGAAATTAAGGGTTACAATTAAAGGTCTATGATCTAAGTCAAGATCATGGTCGATTAAGTATTATATATTTATCATTTTTTTGTGTAAGGGTATATCATATATGACATAATTTACTAGACTACAACCAAGCCCATGAATAAAATTCAATTGGATAAAATTTATCCATTTCATTAGGTCATTGCGAATTATAAGATCTTGAGTGCTATGGAGCTTAACAAGCTTGGAACCAAATAAACTTTCATCTAAGCCTGCAAAGCTTATTTTCTACAAGATAACTAGACAATGGTATTCATCTAACCAAAGAGGCTTAGGATTGGCATAATTTCTTAGAAGAATAACTTTGTTACTCAAAGTGCGAGCATTAAAGTCACCCATTAAGAGGTTATTGTCTTCATTTCTTAGACTAAGATAAATGTTTCTAAGTTATTGTAAGGACACTTTGTGTGTGTGTGTGTTAGTTACAACTAATAGGGGGGAATATCATATTTCTATGTAGGTTTTTTTAACATTAATGTCTGAAAACTCTATACAAATATATTGGTTGTGAGGGCCCTTTTTGTAAATCTTAGTATGGGGAATTTGCTCTCCATAATGGTACAAGCTAACCCTCCAATGTCTCTACCACAAGATCGCTTGTTCTATATTGAACAAGGGACAAATCCTTTTATGTTAGGGACCTTAGGTTCTTCATATTGATAGGTTTCAACTAGAAGCATAATATCAATTTCACTCGGGATCCAACTTCACTTAGGGACTTTGTTTCATGGGAAACCTCAACAATTCTAAGGTATGATTTGTAGCATGTAAAGTTTCTATTTATTATTATATTTTTTGTTTCTATCTTGAATAACAAGTTCTCTATTTCTAATTAATGCCCATTTTTCTTCTTTTCTAGGTTCTTAGACCTTTTGAACCTCCTTTCTTAATTTGTCTTGGTGTTCGAAAATTAGATCTTCATCTATAAACATTCCCAATCCTTTTAGACTTGATATTTAACCTAAATAAACCTTTCTTTATTATCAATTAATTTTCCCAACCTCTTTATTTTTTATGAAAAATGTTGTTTCAAATTGTAGTTATCTATGCACTTCTTACTTAACTACAACTAAGGTATCCTCTTCCACCTCTTCTTTTAAACCAACAACTAGGAGGTTCAAGACTCATTAGTTTTGTTCATGGTCTAATTATAACATATAATAATACTATAAATGATAATATACTATATGTACAATTTATTAAGTCCATTATTTTGATTTTTTTAAAGACAAAATGTTAAAACTCAAAGTTTAAAACAAAGTAAATAATATTAATAAAAAAAATCGTTGAATGGAGAAAAAAAAGATACATAACAATAGCTTTTTTTTAAGGAGTTTTGGATATAAATAAAAGTGTAGTCTAAATATTTTACATCTTTTTCTTTTTGTTTTATTTTTATGAAAATTGTATAATTTAAGTGTTATGGATGTTGAGGGTGCTAAATTTATTTATAAATTCAATAACATAATTTCAATACTTTTAAATTTGAATTTTACCGAAAAAATTACCTTATTCTTATCAAAACCCATTAGAAAATCTAAAATAAATAGCTCAATAAAAAATGGATAGTAAAAATATAAAAAATT
>LPNX010703397.1:0-82500 GCA_001517045.1 Pseudotsuga menziesii | reverse complement strand
GATGAAGATGATGATGATGTGTTGCCGCTGCAACATTTTCCCAAAATTCAAAAAAATTTTGGACCCTCCTTTTGCTTATATTGATTTGATTTTCTTCTTTGGTTCGATTTAATGACTCTTCAAAAAGACTGTTTCTAATGCCTGAAACGATCCATTTTGGTTTTGCCTTTGAGTGCATTTTCAAATGTTTGAATCGAAAGTTTATTTGCTTATTCTTCCGCCGTTGCGGAGAAATAATAAGCTTTAGCCTCGATCTTTTTCTCCGATGCGTTTGTCTTAATCGGCTGATTTTTGGTTTTACATCGGAACGATTTGTTACTTCATTCTCCGCAGTTGCAGACGGAAAATTGTGAAGTCCCCCGATACATTGGCTTTCAACCCTGTGCTTGTTGTTTTCGCTGATCCTTAAGTTTGAGCTTCCGCCATTGCAGATGGAAAAAGCACTATCCTTCCGGTCATTTAGTTGATTTCTCTTCTGATGTGGATTTTTGCCTGTCGCGGACGGTGATTTCCTTTACGGTTCCACTGTTGCGGCTCCTGATTCTGCTATCACTCTGACGATTAACCTTATGAAGCTCCGATGCGGATGTATCGATGGGTAGCCTAGTGGTTTTGTCATCCGACGTTGCGGAAGGAAATATGCCTGCGACCTCCGATCCGTTTGTCTCCGCTGTCCGATTTTTTCCCCGCCGCACGTGGTTGAATATATATATATGGGGTCGGGCATGTTTTATTATTCTATTTCTATTTGGACTGTCGTGATCTGTCGCTCTCATGTGCTGTCATTCTCTCGAGCTCGCAAGGACCCCCGTTGTCGGTGTACCCTCGTTCCAGGTGGCTCAACCGTGGAAGCTTAACAGTTTTCTCCCACCGGTCATGCAGCGTTTCCAGGTAGGCTCTTGTTGGCTTACCCCGTCCCGTTCGAAGCATTTTTGTTGATTTTTTCTATGGTTGGGTTTTTCTATGGTTGTTTTCCCTTGACCTCGTTATTTATATGCATATATATTGGGGGGCTTGTTTCGTAGTTGTCAGTTAGGGCAGGTTTTGGCCCACAGGGTAGCTTCCCTCTATAGCCGTTATGTGTTTTCGACCTTACGCTTATTAGTTGGGGAGATTGGTGCAGACGACCGTTAGGCTGTCTGCACCAGTCTGCCCCGTTTGATGATAGGTCAATGGGGGGACGGTTTTCATGCCCTCCCGTGGTGCTTGGACTGGTTACCCCCCCCCCCCCCCTTTTTTTGTTTTCGCGCTACCCGCATCCTCAAACCAGAGCTGCATTTCCCCGCGCTGCTTCAAACGACCCGTTTCGTGGTCGGTTTCGAACCCAAGCCGGTTGGGGGTCATATATCACTGCATAGAGTTAGATTGATTACACAGACAATGTTTTTTCCTGAAAATGCACCGTTGAAAACTTGCATAAGTTCCCCTGTTATCCCACGCAGTGCGATGATCATGGCACCCACAGAAAGACCGAGGTCTCTTCAGTTCAATGTAGATTTGTTTCCCGCTCACGATTTGTTGATGGAACTGTTTTGGGTATTAGAAAGCGGTGTTAGCTTGCACATATTTGCTTCATTTAATGAATTTTCATCATATTAAACATAGATGAAGTGAAACACTGCACATTATTGTCTCAATGTTTGCAATGGCCTAATGATTATAATTTCATATATGACAGGAAGATTTCAAACTCAAAATGTCGAAGAGGCAAAAGAAGAAGGCCCCTGTGGTCGAGGAGGATCCTGACGTGGAGGTTGTCACCAAAACCAAATACATCTATGAGGACACCAAGTACATATCTGGTGTAGAGCCCGAGTACCAATGGGGAGAGATATACAGGTTGATCACGCGCCGAGAGGTGCCTCATATGGGCTTGGAGGAAGAAGGCATATACACAAATATAGAGAGATCTTCATTGATGAAGACCGCCACAAGAACAGAGCTTTTCCCATGCTCTGAAGTGATTGGTTGGATTCTGTCCTGGGCATATGTAACCACTATGATCCTGGAAAATGTTGACAAACAAGGCTATGCTGCCTATAGCCCAGGATATGTAGCCCTGGCCTACCACCTACCAGAAGCACAAATATTTTTTTTCTGACGATTGGTTAAAAAACATCAGAATGGACCTTGTTGAGACCCTCAAGATAATGTTGTTGACTGGAAAACATTTCAGAACCAGGCCTATGGGAGAGTATGACACAACAAGCTTAAGGGCCCCATACAGGTTTATCACCTTAATGCTTAACATGATTTTTGGAGAGCTCATGGCAAGAGCTTCAAATTAGAGTGGATGCCCATTATCTTCTATGTTGCAACCGAGGGGACCATTTTCAACTGGGCTAACATAGTATCAAATAGTATTTCATCCTGTATGGCCTCAGCTTTGGGAGGGGTGTCCCAAAAGAGGTCTGAATTTTACATGAGTTCCATACTCGTCGATTGTATATTGTGCAATCAACCTTTCCCCGGCCTAAGGTGCATCTGGGATAGGGAGAGGATGCCTATTTATTCTGGATATAAGCCACTATGGGCACACAAATACCATAGTCATTACCGGGAGGTCTGTGAACACTTCATCATGCCACTGTATACTCTCATTTTTCTGAAGGAATGTGACTGCATGTCGGAAGAGGCATTGCAGGTAATTGAAGAATGTGCAGATTACTACTTGACTGAGGATAGCCTCTACTTCAGAATGTTTGGAAGTTCCAGAGCACCCTCCCTACTACCCAAATACGCCATTGACTACATCATTCATAAAGAGGCAGTTAGGCAAGTCTTCCTGGATGGCATAGGAAGCTTTTTGTTCGAACATAAGAAGGATTCCTATCCCCCTTTTCCTTTCAAGTTAGGAAGTTATAAGTTTACCAAAGTGAAGAAAGAAGATGAGTTTGTAGAAGAGTTGGAAAGGTTTCATTTTGGTGAGATGCCCTTCCATAGAAATGACTCCCGCAGTAAAGTGGCTGAACACTGCAAAGAGAAAAACGTCCATTTAGAATACACCCACCATTGGGATAGAGAAGAATCTGTCTTCCGAATTGCATTGAACATAACAACCTTGAGGAGAAGGTTCAAGAAGAAGATCACCACCAAAGGTGGGAAGGGGCAGGATGAACGAGCTAAAGCCGATGAGGAAGCAAGGAAATGAAATGAGGAAGCCCAAAGGTTGGCCCAAGAAGCTGCAGGGTGGCTGTAGGGAGAAGAACAAGAGAAAAGAAAAGCTGCACAGGAGGCAGCTAGAAAAGCAGAAGAAGATGCAAGGAATGAAGAAGAAGAAAAGAAAAGAAAGCTTGATGAAGAGCTTCAGAAACAAGAAGCAGAAAGGATAAAGCTGACTCAGACAGAGACATAACAGTTAGCCTCTGACACAGCTAGCGGTCAGACCCAGGACATAGAAAACCCCGAAGTTCAGGACCCAGAAGTACCGGCTGCCAGCATACCTGGACAGTCTATGGTCCCCACACTTAAGCTGGTCCCTTTTGTACAGAAGGTAGGGGAAGAAATCCCTGATTTTAATATTGTCTTCTATGAGAGAGAGACAAAGAGGATAGTGAAGAGAACGGAAAGGAAGATTGAAACAGGAGGTCTACCCGGGAAGATGATAACGGATACACCCATTGTATTTGGAACAGACCGAGATCCTAGATTCACCATTAGAGCAGGAGCTACATTGATCCACACTTCGTAGGATAATGTAGACAAAATCATCATAGACCTGGACCAATCCAAGAAATCTTCTGCTCAGCTGAAAGACACATTAAGAAAGGACAGAGAGGAAAGCAGTAAGCTGAAGAGGAAATATGAGGACATGAAAAAAGAGATGAGGTCTTCAAAGGATGAACTGCAGCTCCTCCAAGCGGAGAGACAAGCTAGGGAAACTACACAAGAGTGTCTGGAGAGAGTGCAGCAAGAGTATCAAGAGCTAAGGACGGAGAAGAAGCAGCTGCTGGGAAAAATAGAAGACTTAGAGCTGCAAAAGACCACTTTGGAGGCAAGTGAGAAGCAAGCTCAAGAACAAGAGATGAAACTTCAAGAGCAGATTTATTCTCTAACAACCGCTTTATAGGAAGCAAAACAGCAGCAAGTTGACCTCCAACCTTTCAGGGAACATGTGCTGGCACAAAAGGCCAAGATGCTTCAGCTACAGACTGCTATAGAAGAAGAGAGATGCAAAGTTTTGCAAGTAGATGGCCGATTAGAGGAAATTCTGGAGACTTCCTCTTATTTTGTTGATAGATCTCAGGACGTCCTGGAAGTCTTGACAGCAAGAATGGCAAGGCTGGAAAATAATGAAGAAACTCCTGCAGAGCTGCCCTCGAAAGATCGACAGGCCCTGAAGCAGGATTACGACTTATTAGAGTTTGCTATAAACACAGCAGAGGATTTCAAAAAAGCTGTGAGAAAGACTAAAGGAGCATGCACATAATTCTTCAGAAGGCTCCTAATTACCTACAACCGGTGCCAAGTGGAAGCCGAGCAAAGGCTAGATGTTTTTCCAGACCACAACTCATTTGTGGATATTTTGCAGAAGAGGTATTAGGAGGAGGAAGCAAAAATACAGCACATTAGAGCCCCTGATGACCATATTTTAAGGAGTGAAGTAGATCATTCAGCCATCAGTGTGCAGCTATTGGAGGATCAGTTGCGTTTGAGTGCGGCCAGAATTGAGGCCATCAAGAACCAAGCTACGAAGTTCGAGATAAACATTCAATTTTTGGAGCCTTGTGCATTTGAAGGCATCGCCTCTGAGGCTTTGGCATGGAAGAAATTTCTAAATACCCAAGTGGGGCCCTCCTCGTGAATGATCATTCACTTTTGTAATATGTAACGGTTTTGTAAACATTTGAGGAAAGTGAAATTTTGGGAGGTGAAGAGTTGGGAAGCCCAAGGGTTATTTGTGGGCAGCCCAACAGTTTCACCCTTTTTGTATAAATATAGGAGACTTAGACGAACAAGGGGCTTTTTCCCAGTTAGACATGAAAAGCGATATTGTAAGAAGAACTATTTTTTTTTTGCAATAAAGAATTATTGTTTGCATGTTGGAGAAATATTGGTGGGACTTTCAAATGTTATGCTGTGGATTGCAGAAAGATGAACTATTTCATTTTTTTAGATTTTTGTCCATTAACTGTGAGATCATTCTAACTCTTAGAGCCTATGTTCTTGTTTGAATGATTTCTGGTTTATTATGTGAAATTACCACCATGAGTAATGCATGCTATTCATAAACAATTGGCTATCTGATTGTCTAAATATCTTTAATCGTTCATGTGTTGTAGGAAGGAATATAAGCTATCTGTAATTTCTCTTTATAATGCATGCACAATACACATTACTCATAAATAAGTTACAATTTAGCTCCTCAGGGATAAATAGATAGATAGTTAGTTTTACTTTCTTGCTGCATATGTGATTTAGATGCTTGTGAGTTCTAAGACGAGAGGTAAGAACCTGTGCATCACGTTGTGACTACTCCTTGCATCCTTTATCACCCTGCATTCTTAATTAGGCACGTGCATATCATCCTTAAGTCAAAAAATACAAAAATACACGGTGGACCGGACCGCAACTGATAAAACCTTTGTTTTTGTTACTTGACCTACGGTAGCCGGACCGCAAACCGGACGGATTCCCTATACCAAACAGTCACGGGCTAGTTGGGAACGTTGACTGGGGAGAATCCCTTGCTGTTGTTGCCTGCGAATTTTCAGGCCTCAACATGATGATGATGATGATCATGTTGATGATGATGATGATGATGATGATGATGATGAGGAAGGTGATGATGATGATGACGAGGATGATGTTGATGACGACGATGGTGATGATGATGTTCATGATGTTGATGGTGATGATGATGATCATGTTGATGATGATGATGATGATGATGATGAAGGTGATGATGATGAAGATGATGACGATGATGATGAAGATGAAGATGATGATGAACGCTATTTTTGATTTTACAAAACGTGCACGCGATTTGTTTGCACATAACGTGCATGCGTTTTGTTTCTATACAACACGCACGCGTTTTGTTTAGCTAAATCGCGCTCGCGTATTTTTTAAATTCAAAAATTTATTCCCTCCAAATGATAAGGCCAACCCTCCACCCATGATTTCATGGAATTCCTATGCCTATGTGTCTGCTTTGTACTTTGCTTCGGATTCAGCATGCATGCGTCTTGGAGTATGATAAACCATGGTTAATTCAACATTATATCCAAATTTTCAATATGCTCGTGTTTAGTGGTTCGTCTGATTATGCTTCCCACCTCCATTTTTTATGAGATTTTAGAAACATATATGGTTTTTTTTGCAGATTCTAAATATGTAAATTTTAACAAGAATACATAATTTTTTCTATTTTTTTCTTATTTATCTTCTGTCATCACTCCTCAACTCAAAAAACATACTGGTAGTGTTTTGTCCATATCTCTTTCGTTTCTCAACCATTTAAAAACAACATTGTATGGTGCACTAAAGAACACCAATCTCTACATGCTATAAAAAACCCATTTCCAAATAATTGCATTAAGACATTCAAACGCTGCACCCACAAATGACATACCGTTTTCGAGGTTTGATCTCTTAGATAATTAAAAAAAAAATTAAAAATATTATTTTTATTATTGGAAAAATAGTCGTGCACTAGTCCTATATGTTCTCTATATGTATACCGGTTTTCGTAAGTTTATTCCATCATTTAGACACTCAGACGCTGTACCCACAAAAACATATACCTTATAATTTGTCACAAAAATAAAAAGTGCCCGTTAAAATTTATCTAACTTTAGATAGTTAATAGCATTTTCAATAGAGAAAAATATATATTTGGAAAGGTCATTCAATTTCCTACATTTCTTGTTTTTTATTGATTGCAAGATTCATTGTGTAAGTGTCTCAAAATATCCATGCAAGTTGATGGATGTCTATTTTTTCAGTTTTGTATTGCATCTAACGCGCCAAAAGAGACCCTCAACTTCTTACACAGACCCAAACGTACCTGCTAGCTCGTCAGAGGTGGGTCACCGATTTGGCGCTCTTCAAGCACCGGTGCCTCACTAGAAGCCTGTATAAAGTAACATATATGTCAAATTCGGATAATAAAAAGAATCAGAGACATATATACTACATGGATGAAAAATGATGTTTCCAAAGAAAGCGAAACATACATGTACCTAGCGGGGGGAAAGAGGTGGGTCGACAACAACCTTGCTTTGGTGCTCTTCAAGCACCACTGTCTCAATAGATTCCTGCATAAAGTAACATATGTCAAAGCGATACATAAACCTACAAAAACGTACAAATAGAAAGCACCAAATCAGGGAAATCCATACATAAACATACAAAGAAAGCGATACATAAACATACCTGCTGGCTCGTTAAAGGTGGGTCGACAACAACATTGCCTTGGTGCTCTTCAAGCACCATTGTCTCAATAGATTCCTACATAAAGTAACATATATGTCAATGTCAAATAATACAAAGAAAAAGAGACATATCAATGGGGGAAACAAGGAAAAAGATACTTGCATGTACAAAAAGCAATATAAGCAAGAGTTGCAATGTATAAATTTACCTGGGGGGTGTGAGGAGGTGTGTAACTAGTGGATCAATTAACTAACAATGAGAGAAAAGGACTTCTACTTGTACTAGCAAAGAATATCGCTTTTTCGACATATTCATCAAACTCACGTTCCTACATACAAAAGGATAAAGATACAATTAGACAATTTCAAAAAATAAAAAAAGTACATGTTGAATCATTAAAATCACAATTAAAAGAAAGCGATACATAAACATACCTGCTGGCTCGTAATAGGTGGGTCATCAATCTAGTGCTCTTCAAGCACCGGTGCCACAATAGAAGCTTGCATAAAATAACATATGTCAAATTCAGATAATAAAAAGAATCATAGACATATATACTACATGGGCATAAAATGATGTTTTCAAAGGAAGAAAAACATACATGTACCTGGCGAGGGGGGAAGAGGTGGGTTAGCAACAACCTCACTTTGGTGCTCTTCAAGCACTAATGGCTCAATGGATGCCTGCATAACATAACATATGTCAATGTCAGATAATACAAAGAAAACAAGACATATACATGATGGACGAAAAATTATTTTTCCAAAGAAAGCGAAACATAATTAAAAGCATATTTAAAATAATACCTGTGTCTGGGAATCTACCTCTGCATGAGAGGGACTAGGATGGGATTCAATGTACTCATCCTGATCACCCTGCATAAAACATGTTGTATCAAAATTAGGATGTATTGAATGTTACAATATCTACTATAATATATGTAAATAAAGTTGACAAATTAACAAGTATAGTTCTTACCGCTAATAATGAAGAACCAAACCCACATGCAATATTGACAGCAGCATCAATGTTCTCAACATTGATTGGCAGACTATGTGACTCTGGTGTGCCATGGGACACTAGCTATATATTTGTTCACATAATTTGTTAGATAATTAAATAGAAATAAATTGCGAAACAATTGAAACTTGTGATATGAAACAAAATATAATATGAAAATAATGAGTTTTACTTACAAATCAAAGTAATCCATCATCCTGGAAATCTGAAGCAGGGCCATAGCATATGCCTCTACACAATGTGCAAGGGTGTGGAGTAACACGACGCTCTGAATGCTCTGCATCTCCTATGTGATCTGTAGATGGATTCTTACTGTGTGATGGGTCGGCCTTAGAAGTGCCAACCCCTTGGCCTACATTGCCTTGGACATCAGTCCCATGTTGAAGCAATGTATCTGCTAAGTCAAATAAGGCCTCCTGTGTATCCTCAATCACAGGACCCACGGGAGGATATGGCTGAGGGGGTTTTGGTGTGTGTGGAGGGTGTGGCACACAGTTAGGATTCGTACTGGCTCCTTCCCTATCTTGGGGCATCCCATGACCAACACCGTGGAAGCCTAAGATATCGAAATAGTTAACATGTTTCCCTAGGATGAATTCTACATACAAATTCCTAAGGAAATAAAATGGGATGTCCCTATTCCCATGAGGGTCTTCATTGAAGACCATATACCAACGATCCATCCAATTGGCCTTTATATTTGGTTCCACGCACCAGTCTATGGAAATGTGTGCTCGACTGGTGGGTGGAACCAATCCAGTGCTAGGGTCCTAAAATAATAAAAATAATTGGTCTTTTGTAATCTTTAGGTCTTTGATGTCTTTATAGCTCAAACCATCGGAGTAGTATTGCCTCCTGGATTCTCTGTATGAGCTAATGTTGTACAGAGCTCCTTGGGCATTGGCAATTGTGTTTCTTATTCTGTCCAATGCATCGGCTAAAGATTGTCTCAAATGATCCCCCCCTCTAATAGATGAGCTAAGGCGCCTCAATGACGGCAAACACGCCAGAATCTGTGAGTTTCGATCTTCTTATTCCTCCAGGTTTGGGTTTGGGTTCATGTTTGGGTTAGGTTCTGGGTTATTAGTGGGTTTGTTTTCCACATTATCTTGCTCATTTTTGTTGTCTGTTAAGACGTAAACAAAAAAATACAAATTGTTTTAATTTATCATTCTTTGATTTAATTCAATTTTTTTATTAAATTTGTTTTAAACAATTATAAAAACTATGAAATTAACAAAAACAATAAAGAATTGAAAACAATTTGTAATGGATATGAGTAGTTACCTACCATTAGAGCCAAGCCACCTCCGCAGCCACCTCCAAATCGACCTCCAAATGGTGAAACACAAATCGCCTGTGCGGTTTATCACCTATGTGTTTTATCGCTCTCCTGAAACGTCCCTGTGCAAATGAGAAATGAGGCACTTGCAATATATATTGCATATGCGATATTTAGCTTTTACAGAACGCATATGCGATACTTCCTTACTAACCTTAGCTTTGTGATTGGGCTTAGGTTATTTCGAATGTACCATCAATAACACATATGCGTTCTCGATTTACACTTTGGAAGTGCGTTTCCAATTTCTTAAGTGGCACTAAAAAGTGGAACCAACTTCGTGCAAGCACCCTAAGTTTAGGGTTGCAGTATCTCTAGAGAATCATAGAGATAGAGAAAGATTGAGCAAATATGTAAAAATGTTTTATAAATGTATAAAATCAAAATTAAAAGCAATAAATTATATCCTAGAGTAGGCCTCCTTCCATAAAGAGCATCACTATTAGGTACATGATGTACATGTACATGGTAAATACCATGAGAGACAAGAGACTTCCTAAAATCGATTTAAAATCAAATCAAGGCTAGTTATGACTAAGAGAGGCTAGAGTAATGAGGCCATGGCTTGGTTAAACCTAGGGAGATTGAGGAAAATGTCACTTTGTAAAATATTAATAACATTAAAAATATTATTAAATGTAATTTTAAAGAGAAAATGTGGGGCCATAAAGAATTAGAGGCTAAAAAAAATTGAGATACTATAAGGAGGTCATTAACCCTAATCTTGAAGATCAAAATTATCTCTATGTTTTAACTATCTTAAAGAAGAAAATTAATTTAGACAAGATAAGAACAAAGTACACCAAGGTCGACTATTCCTAAAACATCCTAGGTGGAAGGGCTTTTCCATCTTTGTGAGACTACGAGCATTGATGATGATAGTCACTTTCTCTTAGATTTCTCTACATACATTCACATTAGATAGCAGTGTCATAATATCTGTCACAATGCAAACCTTCCTAACCTTCTAACTTGTCAAAACTATGGCCACTTGAGAGCACTTGGTTCTAAGTTTTTTGAGCATAAAAATATTTTTTACAACTATACAAATAATTTGTTAATTTGTTATATATATATAATTTCATTTTATAAAATTATATAAAAAATATTAAATTTTAAAACACAATTTATTAAATTGAATATTTTAATTATTTAAAAATTTTTTACTAAAAATCCATACATGAGACATAAACTTATATGAATGTGACTTTATTTTTAAATATAAAAATAAAAATATTTAATATGGTTTTTTTATATGACCAATTTTATTTACTTATTTAACCAAAAAAAGAGAGCATTTTATTTAAAATAGAGAAGAAAGTTTTTCAAATACAATATTACATATCATATGAATATACCAGTTAGCTTGTAGGTTCATCAAAACTCCTTCTAAGTCTATATCAAATCAAGCACAAACTTCCTATCTTGATATCAGCAGCTAACAATAGCTATGAAGCCACAGCAATATTGTCTTGCATATTGATCTAACAAAATTATAAAAGAACATTGTATATTTCACTTAATACAAAATCCATGGAAGTTGAGATTCATGCATAAGAGGAAGAGGAACAATTGAAAAAGCCACAGCTATATTGTCTTGCATATTGATTTAACAAAATTAAAAAAACACATTGTATATTTCACTTAATACAAAACCCAACAAAATTAAAAAAACACATTGTATATTTCACTTAATACAAAACCCATGGAAGTTGAGATTCATGCATAAGAGGAAGAGGAACAATTGAAGACACTTCGCTTTTGGTAAAAGATATCATTGTTTATTAAGTTTAAGTTTAAGGTTGCAATATTTTTAGAAAATCGTAAACAACCTTGACATTTGTAGCTCCATAATCTAACTTTATTTTTATATATAAAAATAAAATAAAAACATTTAATATAAATTTTTTAAAAATATGATACATCATTTAATATAAAATTTTCAAAAAAATGTGATACAACATTGTCTGTTTTTATTTATTATTGTAACTATTTAATATTTATATAATGTTATTATTTTGATATCAATTATATATATAACAACTAATTTTTTATATTTTTATATTTTAATTGAACAGCCCACTTATTCAAAGCGAGAGCCAAGGATAGAGCTGCAGAGTCTGAATGACTCTATAAGCTCATGGGTTTTATAAGTCCCTCCATGGGTTTTATTAGACAGCCAATGACTTATCTCGAGGGGAGCCGCCTCTTGTTAATTCAATTACCTGGATCTACTTAAAATAATTGAATTAAAACATTAGCAAGGTTTGTATAGTGATGTTTTACTTCAATTTTTTTAGTTTTATAAATGTAATTTAGAAAATTGAATTTATTAATAAAGGTATTTTTGAATTAGAAAATATTTATTATTATTTTAATTTTTTTAATAATATAAATTATTTTAAAATGATTAAAATTATTATTGTTTTTTAAATAAACAAAAAATATTATAGGAAATGCGACAGACAGACGATTAGCTCTCGCGGTGAATATTATAGGCTGGCTTTCGTTAGCTCTTGCCGTGAATATTATAGGTAAACAGCGAAAATGCGACGGCGAAAGCTAACGATAGAGCTGCAGAGTCTTAATGACTCTCTCAGCTCATGGTTCTTATAAGTCCATCCATGATGCCATGGAGCTCCGGCACCTGCACCCTTTGGTAATGTACTTCTGGCCATGTACTTTGCATGGGTTGACTAACGAGAGGTCGAAATATTTAATGAAAGCTTGGTGGTGTCACGTGTGTTTCTCTGCGTTATCTTCTCAACTGCAAGCTTAAGAAGCATATTTTAGATAAAGCTTTTTTTAGATTATTTATTTTAAATTTTTAATAATCTAGGTAAAGTTTTTTTACAAGAGGCTTTTTAATTAAGTCAAAAAAGTTACAATTTAGTAAAGGTTTTGGATTGAAATTTTTAAATGATAAAATCTATCATAATTTAGTTTTATAAGTAAGACTATAGTTATCAATATTATTAGTTAATATCCATAATAATGTATTAATTTATAATTTATTATTTTTATTAAAAATAAATAAATCACTTGAAATGATTTTTTGATGCCCATAAGTTAGTTTGAGTGAACCTTAATTAATCATCATGATAATCATTATAATTTATTTATTAAAAATTTCCAAATCAATTTCAAAGAGATTTATTTATTTATTAACTATTATTATTGTTTTAAATAAAAAACATATGTTTTTATTATATTAGTTCAAATTATATACCATATTATATATATTCTTGAAGTATCGTAATATTATTTTTTTTATGCTGGGACCGTCGTCCGATCGGTAGATATCATCATTTCACTAGTTTACTTCTTTTTTTATAACTATTCTAATATATATATATATGAAGTGACCTTTAAAATAGTTTTGTAAATTGAAAATTAAGATAAGTCATTGGCTGTCTAATCAATGCCTAAAAAGTCTGTTGCCAAGAAGGTTCAGGTGCCGAAGCTCCATGGCATCATGGATGGACTTATAAGACCCATGAGCTGACAGAGTCATTAAGACTCTGTAGCTCTATCATTAGCTCTCGCCGCCTTATTGAAACCTACCTGATAGCCGGGTTGAACGACAGCTCAAACGAGAAACGCGTGACTCTTATCTGTCAGTTATTGCTTCGTGAGATACAATTGCATGTTCACCATTGTCGCATAAACACGATAAATAGGGCCTTGCACTGATTGAAGGAGCATGCTTTAATTCAGTTGGCTGAAAGAGAAAGCGAAGTGAGATGGATAGAAGTACGATGAGCGTTGAATACGAGAAGTTGCAATGTGATTTGCACGCAGTGATTGTGCCTTTCCCCGCGCAAAGTCATGTTAGCGCTCTCTTGAATTTAGCGCAGCTGCTGGCTATGCGAGGGTTTTTCATCACTTTCGTCAATACTCAATGGATCCATAAAATCATGCTCCGAGCTGTTTCTGCAAGAAACACATCCAATTCTCTTATTTCTCTTGTTTCCGGAGGCGATCCCGATCATGATTCCAAAGTCCGATTTCTGTGTATACCCGATGGCTTACCGCCGGACCATGGGCGCACCTCCAGCATGGGCGAGTATGTTCTTGCACTGCAAAAATTGAGCCCCGCATTGGAGCACCTCCTTCGCAGCAGCGTCGACGCTACTACTGATTCATTTCCAGCTGCTGCCATCACATGCATCGTGACAGATTGCTTCATGTCTTGCACCGAGGAAGTTGCCAGGAATATGAAAGTTCCGAGGGTTATCTTCTGGCCCCTATGTGCTGCCTCTTCCATTTGCCAGTGCTACGCTAACTTCCTCATGTCTCACGGACATATTCCTGTCAAAAGTAAGTTCACTCCACTTACGGTTGTTTTCTTTATTGAGTTCACTCCACTTACGGTTGTTTTCTTTATTGAAACAAACTCTATCTATTTTGTTTTGGAAAAGATCATAATATATCACAAACCAACGTATTATCTTATTAGAATTATCTCTTTTGTTTTCGCTATGGCTTTGGTTTCTTGACCTGAAATAACTAATATTCTTGGTCCTAATCGGGCTTTTGTAAGTGCAGTAAGCGAAGCAAACAATCCAGAGAAACTGATCACTTGTCTCCCAGGTAACATCCCAAGTGTGAGGCCAAGCGATTTAATGTGCTTCTATCGCGATCCGTCGCACACTTTGTTCAATGTCCTTCTCTATGAATCAAAGATGTCCAGTAAAGGAGACTACATACTAGTCAACACATTTGAGGAGCTGGAAGGGAAGGACGCTGTAACGGCCCTATCTTTGCATGGATCATGTCCTGCCCTGGCAATAGGACCGCTATTCCTTCCTAATTTCTTACACGGAAGGGATTCCACGGGCAGTCTCTGGGAGGAGGATGAAAGCTGCCTGACATGGCTGGATATGCAAGAAGCAGCATCTGTTATATATATTTCCTTTGGCAGTCTGGCTGTCAAATCTCAGGAGCAACTGGAGCAGCTGGCGCTAGGGCTAGAGGGTACCGGGAAGCCTTTCTTGTGGGTTCTTCGCCCTGATATTGCAGATGGCAAGCCCGCGGTTTTACCGGATGACTTTAAAGAACGAACCAAGGATCGAGCACTGTTTGTGAGTTGGGCAGCCCAGTTGAAAGTCCTCGCCCACCCATCGGTGGGATTGTTCCTCACTCACGGTGGATGGAACTCTATGATGGAGAGTATTAGCATGGGAGTTCCTGTGGTGGGATTCCCTTATTTTGCCGACCAGTTTCTCAATTGCAGATTCGCGAAGGATGTGTGGAAGATCGGCCTGCAATTTGAAGAGGTGGACGTGGATGACCAGAAGTTGGTGACAAAGAAAGAGGTGGAGGATATTGTCAAGAAAACGATGACAACTCCCATCGAAGAGCAGTTGAGAGAAAAAGCCTTGAAGCTCAAGGAGAGCGCAGTGAGGGCAGTCCTCCCGGGAGGTTCTTCTTTTCAGAACTTGAACACTTTCGTCCAAGACATGATGAGGAAAGCAGCATAGCAGTGAGCAAGGTTGGAATTTCAAATGATTGACACCCGTCAAAATTGTAGGTAACAATCAAAATTTGAAACGTTTCCTGTATTCTAAGCCAGATTTTGACGGTCTCGCTAAAATCTTAGTGGTATTTGACGGGTAAATTGACCCATGACGGGCATTTACCCGTCAAATTCCATCCCTGGCAGTGAGTAATATTGATCAGGATTGGTGGGAATTCTAGGAACATGTACCTGTTTGCATTATATGGCATGTGTGTTGATTGTACAATAGAGCATAAGAGTTGATTCTACAATATCTGTAACGCCGATAGGCTATTTATTTCAGCATTGGGTAGGAGTTCCATAATTGTGAAAGTCTTAACAAATATTTCAATTTTTGTGACGCCGATAGGCTATTTGTTTCTTCTTCGTTGCGTTAACAAATATAGGGTTCACATTTGATGACTTGTTTTAATGGAATCAAAGGGAGTTCTATAATTGTCAAAGTTTTGTATTTTCTATTAGACACAATTGAATAGAATACGAATATTCTTGGTGGTTGTGTTAACCAATAGAGGGTTCAGATTTAAAGACTTAAATTGATGACATGTTTTATTTGAATCGTTTGATCGTTGTGTTAGCCAATAGAGTGTTCACATTTAAAGACTTAAATTGATGACATGTTTTATTTGAATCGTTTGAGGGTTAATTTGTTAGATCTTCTTGGTTGTGGTGATATTGGTTTGACTATATTTATAATATAAAATCATAAGTGTACGTAGCAAAAGATTTAGGAAGATTTTTTTTCTCAAATTTTAGCTTCAAAGTTATGGACATCATGATATAAGGATGTAGGGTTTAGGGTTTAAGCATGGATACCAAACTATACCATTACTTTCAAATTAAATGAATGATTACACCCCATTACAATTAATGCATATAGTACTTTCCCAATTAAATATGTTAGATAAGAATTAAAGAAGTACATGAACGAAGTTTCTCGTAGAAGCAACCTTGTGACAACTAGAACAATCAAAACTTAACTCTAAATAACAGAGTAATACAAGGTAATAGTAAGAAAACAAATCAACATTTGACACATAGATAAAGTCTTGTACACCCGAATTCAACATATAATAGCTTCAAAACCTTTAAACAATGCTTTGAAGATAAAATCATTATAGCAAAAATAACATGTAAATTCCTTCTTAGAAAACACATAGGATGCAATAGTTTTAGCTAGAAAACCTGTCAATTCTATATGGATCTCCAAAATCCACCTTCACCGAATGTAACAAACATAGTAACAAACAATGATTGGGTCGATATGAACTAGGTTACGACTTCTCCCCAAATCTCGAGGTCTCATAGAGGAACACCAAACGATAAATAAAATACACATAACAATGGAATTTACACTCCTCCATTACCATTACACACGATTACAGTAAGAGAAAACACAAAACTTAGCTATCGAAGCCAACAGTGGGAGCCCAAAAATCTTGCATACCCATAACCTGAAAGGGTGAGGCTTAAACCCTCTGCAAAACCTTTTCACAAACAATTTATCCATTTCAAAAATCTCGTAAGGGTCGAAGCATACGATAGTTAACCTAAAAATTTTGAGCATGCAACACTAACATACTTCTTCATTCATAAAAATGTTTAAAATCATTGGCTACGAAGCAATACCAATAGGTTGATACCATCAAGAATGAACATAACAATTAAACACCCAACACAAAAGACCCTCCTCAAGACTATCTCTGTGTGGCCATCACACACTTCTTTCCCCTTGGCATTCAAAAGTCAGGATGAGTGGCTTACCAGGATGAAGGTAGCCCATATCCGTCCCCAAGTCACCCCTTTTTGCTTGGCAAGTTCAAACCTGTCAACTAAACAAGAAAGAGATTCAAAATTCAGGATAAAACTATATACGACACTACAAAATCACAAAGAGCAATCTTAATACATGTGAGGACTGAAGTTCACTTCCGCGATGCCAAGGATAAGTTGCGAGCTGGATTCAAACCACCATAACCATGTTCCTATAATCCTACACAAGTAGGAATATCTCACAACCACTGATAGACTACTGTCGGGTGAAGGGTGTAGAGAAGACACACTCACAATAACAAGTTGATTGCAGACGAATATGCCCAAAAGGCACAAGTATAATGCATGAGAAGGTTGAGGCCAAAAAACTAGAACCATTATTCACCTTGGATGTCAAACCCTAGAAAAGTCGAACTCTACCAAGGCAGAGCTTCGACCGGCTCAACAATGAGCGGAATTAACCCACGAAAGACAAAAGGGAAATCCTGAATCCTATAGTTGAGGAAAGAACCATTTTTAATTGCAGAGCGCGGACCTGGAGCCAATGCATACTCCACACACATCCAACCATACGAGTAACAAGTAGAGCTAGTTAATGGCACCCACATGGGTAAGGTTAGAGTGGAAAATCCACCATTAATGCCAACAAGCTGGGATTTTTCACCTACATTTTCCAAGGATGGAAATATTTCCAATATCACTAATATTAACCAATTTCACCATGTATATGCATTATAATGGAAATTCCAAAGTGTTCAAATTTTGGGATATCCCCATAAACCAAGTCAATGCATGGAATATCCCCAAGTGGCATAATAAAACTTTCATGATAGGAAGTGTCCGGGACTTGCTTTGCATGCGGTTTGTAGATAAGCGTAAGTAACAATAGAGTATTAGCATAAATGGTAAGTAATCCAAAAATCCCTATGCCTAATTCCAAAAGAGGACATTTGTAAACATAAGAATATTAAAATTAGTGTTCATAACAACAACACCAAACGCCATGCCAAACACCTTGCTGAAACTTAACAACTCCTTAAAACAATTACGAAATTCCTTCTAAGTCACTTACCTGGATGAAGGACGTACAATAAGATGTCATATAATGCAATATAAGAGACTGAAGATTACACATAGGTAATACATCCATAATTTATCATCTTTCTTATGGTATTACTACTTGGGTATCAAATAATTTCCTCGGTTGTCACTTTAGTTGTAAGTTTCTACAAGCTAACTCTTGGAAAGTCTATGCCCAATAGAAAAACTTGAGCTTCTTTATCTCCTCGCTCTACAAATCCCTTTATTCTGAGTTTTAAGGAAACCAAGAGTGCACCTTTCTTGGAAAAAACAATTAGAAGGATGGCCTCTTCCCATAACAACCCTAACATCTTTGCATAATGTGACCATTATGGAATGAGATGGGAAATTGAAAGATACAAGATATATTGTGACAATTGTATCTCAATGAAACACCAACTTGAAAAACACAAGAGTAAGTTGGTTTTGTTGGAGGCAGGGGAACATTTCCAAAAAGAAAAGGGTGAAAAGAAAGTTACAAAAGTTAAAGAGTTGCAAGATAATGTTCTACATGTGGAAACCCAACAATGGTTTGAGGAGTTTATACATTGTGTGTCTCATGAAGTCTCAATGGGCTCTTATGGAATGAATCAAGTAGCTAGTATTGAGGAAGACATTGTAGAGAAGAATAATTATGAGAAGATTGGAATGTAGGACACGTCCTCTCTAGCATTTGTAGCAAGTCGGAAGAAGAATCCTAGACATTATGGGCTTTGTTAATTTTCTTCTTCATAATTAGTACGTTTTGCAAAGAAATTAAATAGACAATATGTAAGACTATACACCAAGCATGTAATGAATTGTAGAGACAAAGCTACGCGAACAAAAGAATCTAACCATATTATTTTAAACATTTTTGAATTTTTATAAAATGTTAAACTATTATGTTTGGAAAATTATTAAACCACGACCCCTCTTTTTTACTTTAATATAATGAATAACCATTATTATTGTACATTAAACTTGCAACTTATTTTAAAAATTAATATCTCAATCACAATCAACAATAAAAACAACTTATTAACTAGTATTATTATATATTAAATTTACTATTTCTTTCAAAATATGAAACCCACAATTAAAATTAACAATAAAACCATTCTATTAAAAAGTCTAAACAACCGTGATATTTAAAGACATGATATAAGACATGACGTTCCTAAAATTAATACTTAACTAAAAAACAAAACATTCCTAAAATTGATACTTAATTAAAAACTTATTCTTAAAATTAATACTTAATTAAAAAAACAGAACATTCCTAAATTTAATACTTAATTCGAAACTTATTCAAGATTATCGCTTGGAAAAAAAACACAATACGATATTTAAAACAAATTATTATTTTTTAAATTAATATCAAAAGTTTTTAACACGTATAGTATTTCAAGACATAGAACTTGAAAATTGATATTTCATTCAAAACATATTTGAAACATAACCATGGAAAATTATAGGTGTTTCAAACTGTGGTATACATGTATACATGATGTTTTTAGAATGGAGAAGAATGCAATATCATTTTAAAAATCAACATGAAAATTCTTAACACAAATAACTTCAGGCGCGTTACTTTCCTTCCATGCCCTAACGCGCGAATTCATATTGAGCCCCACAACACCCGACTCCCGAGTCTTGGACCGTATGATGGGAATCCTCCTTTGTCACCTCTGTCATTGTACATAGACCATCTGACAAGGATTGTCCACATACATGGCATCCATCATGAAGATGATGGATATCTATCGGAGAAAACGTTTAAGGAAACCCGTTTTGGAAAATGTCATTAAATTAGAAGGAGATGAAGAGGTGGGCCATGTCGCCACATCTGCCTAACATAAGAATCTGCAATCGAGATAAGGATTGTTGTTTCTAGAGGCGATCCCTATCATGAGTTGGAGAAACGAGGCTGGACAATTCGATTTTTGTCCATTCCTGATGGCTTACCACCCGACCACGATGGCACCTCCAGCATGGGCGAGTATTTCCTTGCACTGCAAAAATTGAGTCCCGCATTGGAGCATCTCCTTTGCAACAGCATCACTACCATTGATGAAGGCAGAGACTCATTTCCGACTATCACATGCATCATGACAGATAGCTTCATGTCTTGCACGGAGAAGTTGCGAGGAATATGAAAGTTTTGAGGGTTATCTTCTAGCCCCTATGTGCTGCCTCTTCCATTTTCCAGTGCTACGCTAACTTCCTCATGTCTCACGGACACATTCCTATCACAAGTAAGCTCATTCCACTCACGGTTGTATTTTTCATTGAAACAAAGTCATTATCTCTTTTCGAAAAAATATAAGAATAGATCATAATATATGAAATATGTGATTGTATTTTTATTTCTTTAAATGTGATTATATGAAATATGTTCAAAATTTCTTTCAAGTAACTTAATTCATAAAAACTGACGTAATAAAGTAAGGTGTCTCACCTGGCGATCCCCATTAAGCTGAGAGACAACTAATGGGGAGTCAAGTCTGACTTCCAGGAAGGTAATACCATGCAAAGTAGTGGCCCAAAGAAGCTCAATGACTGCAGTGTACTCCACTATATTATTATTTGTAGGACCTAGGCATGCGCCACTTGAGGCAACCAATTGTCCTGTGGGTGAATAAATGACCTAGGAAACTGAAGCCAGATTGTAGTGTGACGGTTGGAGCCATCAACGAACCCTAAAAACCTCTTCGACGACATCTGAAACAACACTAGACTACGTAAGAAACATCAAGTAGTAATGACCAATTACAAAAATAGACAATAATAATACATGAAAAAGCATAATGCCTAGGCGTAATACCTTTTTAAGTAGATCTCGTTTCGGGGCTCTGACATCTTATTACCATCATAGTTGATTAACTCGTACGCTCCCTTATTCAGAACTTTTGACACGGCATATGGGCCTAACCACATGAATTTAAATTTTCCCGTCCCAAGGGGTTCCTTGTCTTGATCCCAAAGCAGGAGAAGTTCTCCTTCAGAGAAAACCTTAGGTTTTATGGATTTATCATACTAGCTTTTTACTCGGCCCTTTTGTGCTTCATTTTTTGTGAGTGCATCTCTGCGATGCTCATCTATATTTTCTAAATGTAGCAAACATTCTTCTATATCTGTAGTGTCAAGAAGAACGTGAATGAAAATTTTCAAAGATGGTATCTCACATTCAACAGGTGTGATTGCTTCCACCCCATGAATTAGATGGAAAGGAGAGAAACCCGTGGTGGTCTTTACATTTGTTATGTATGCCCAAAGTACTAGGTACAACATGATGTTCCAATTTATTATGCGTTTGAGAATGGTTTTCAAGGTTTTATTGACTGCCTCTACTTGTCCATTCACATGCTGGTAGAAGGAAGATGAATGGTCTTTCCTAAAACCTAGCATTATGGTCAATTCATACATCGTGTTGTTTTGGAAGTGACTGCCATGGTCAGTGACAATTTGCTTTGGGAAACCAAACCTAGCAATAATCTGGTTCAAAATGAACTATTATGTTGTCTCACCATCGTTTTTAAAGGTAGGCATTGCCTTTGCCCACTTCATGAAGTATTCAACAACGATAATGATATACTTTTGTTCCCCAGTAGACACTAGTCTACACGTCATGAAATCAAACCCCCGCTTAGTGAAGGGACCTACTACGATGATGGGAAATAAAGGAGCAAGATATGACCGCATTTTCCTTGTGTAAAGATGACACGGATGACATCGTTTTACTACTTGCACACAATCTTTGAAGATGGTGGGCTAGAAATAACTGACACGTAAAATATTTTGGGTCGTTGCTAACCCAGATAAATGACCCCCACATGTTCCACTATGAGAATCATTTAGGGCATGCTCCACCTCCTCATGGGTGATGCATCTATGCAAGATAGAATCTACCCCCCATCTATACAAAGTATCACCGATGATAAGGTAGTTTTTCGCATTCACTCTTAGTTTACGTCGATCTTCCTGTGAGAAGGTCACTATACATTTTAGAGTCTAGAGATATACTAGGATATCCCTGTACCAAGGATCAGAGGTCAAAATAAAGAAGATGTACTCATCCGAAAATGACTCATCTTCTTTCACTATAGTTTCTTCAGTCGGTAATTCTGAAATCAATTCCATGAACACTAAGGAATTCTTAGATTTAGCGGACTAGAAATTAAGGTCAAAAGCTTGGAGAATGACGATCCATTTATTAAATTTTCACCCGATTATTCATCGAGATAAAACATATTGGAAAGGATTTACATCTGCAACCATAGTGGTTGTCCTTAGCAAAATATAGTGTCTCGACCTATAGATGACATAAACTGTCGATAAATCTAGTTTCTTGATGTGAGTGCCTTAATTCAGGATCTGCTAGAGTGCGACTAAGGTAGTAGACAACATGCTCTTGAAGCTTGTTATCTTCTTGAACCAACACAAATCTTATCGTTGACTCATATGCGACCATATACAATATAAAATCTTTCGTGTAGTCTGGCGGACACACGAGAGGAGATGATAATAGTGCGTTTTTTAATGCCTCGAATGATTGTTGTGTGGCTTCATCCCATAGGAATGGGTTTTCTTGCTTAAGAAAGCACATGCAACCCTTGGTGATCTTGGCATAGTTTGCTATAAATCATTGAAGAAAGTTTGACTTTCCTTGCATACTTTTCAATTTCCGGATAGATCGAGGAGGAGGAAGATTGACAATCGCCTCAACTTTTAAAGGATCCACTTGTATACCTTTATTCGAAACTATGAACCCTAGTAATCACCCCGACTCAATGCAGAAGACACACATGGGGATTTAAGTGAATCTTATAATGTCTACATCGTTCAAAAATTAAGAAAAGATTATATGAATGGTCCTTCTTCTTTTGAGAATGGGAAGGAAGATTGTGTAAGTATGGCTTGACAATGTTGTTAATGTCGTTGAAAGAAAATTTTATTTCCCGTTGAAAGGTTGCTCCAACGTTTTTCAAGCCAAAAGGCATCTTTCTAGACACAAATGTACCCCCACGACAAATGAAGGGTGTTTTGTGTTGGTCTTCCAGTTTGATTTGAATCTGGATGTAGCCCGAAAAACCATCCATAAATGAAAACACCTCACTACGCGCGCATGCATCAATGACATGGTCAATAAATTGAGTGGGGTAATTATCCTTGGCACAAACCTTGTTGCAATCACAAAAATATGTGCAAACATGTATAGTCCCTTGTTTCTTGTCTACCATAATGGGATCAAATACCCATTCTGTTAGAGAGATGGGGTAGCTAAATCTGGCTTTCAACAACCACTTCAGCCTTGACGGGTGTTTCTGTCCACGGATTTATAGGTCTAAGTTTTGGTCGAATATGTTTGAAATTGGGGTAGGTTCAGATTTCATGTTCTATAATCAAGGTGTCAATGCTTGGAATCTCCTTGTATGACCAAGCAATGACTTCGTGGAATTCTTTAAATAAAATAGTGAATTGGACAATCTCTTCATGAGAACAGTTTGCACCAATGTGTACATTTTCTACGACATCAAATTTCGAAGAGATATTGGTCGGAATCATGGTGGAAATGTTTGTTATGTTCCCCTTAGCAAATATCCCCTCCTTGGGAAAATGATTAACATGCAGATCAACACCTTCTGCTAGTCTCACATGGAACTCTGATTTTTCTATCTTGCTTAGTTCTAGAAGAAAGAAGGACTTGTGATGCAGGTCTTCACAAATATTTCTAGGTCCAATAATGTCTTCCATAATGGCTTTGTCAGATGGAAAAACCATATCTACACAATCATAAGAATATGCAGAGTTCTCTTCCAATGCAGGTAAGTAGGCTTCATCTCACTCTTCTGAGACTAGAGGAGTCATGATGGAATCAACAGCAGCACCAAATATAGCTTGATAAGCTACCTCTGTTGTTGATAGAGGCAGTTGAGGTTCTCCTTGTGAAGGGGGGACCCAGGGGTCAGTTCTATCCACAAACGTTGAGATATTCTTCCCAACACTGGTTGAACCTAAGTAATATATAGGAGCTGGTATAATATCGAATGTGCCCATCAATGATGTATACATTCCAACTCCCAAACTTTCATTAGTGGGACGCGACTGATCAATCAAGGGTACCATAGACTCATTGGTCTCCAAACAATCCTTCTGAGTATAAGGTGGGTGGTCAATTGTGACCATTTTTCCTTCATGTGGAAACACAAGGAGTCATAAGACAGATGAAGGAATGGCACACATTGCATATGTCCAACTTCTCTGCAAAAATAGATTGTAGTCCAATGGAGCATCAACCACTTCGATTTCAATAGAGGCTGCTTTCCCTGCCAGTTTTATTTTGAAAGCAAATAGGCTACCATGCAGAAAAAAATACCTTCCGTCGAAAGTAGTCAACAAAGTATTTGATGGGACCAACTCAAGGAGTCCCAAATCCTTTCAACATAAAATAGACATAACACATGTGGAAGCACCTTCATCAATCACCATTTGTTCAATGGTTTTTCTACCATGGAGGACATCGATAGAAAAGGACACATGGTATGGTAGGCATGGTTTAACCTCAGAAAGATTAAACTTAGCCAACAGGCTTGCAAAGTCCATACTGCCTATAGCCACCAAGAGTTCCTCTCACTAAGAAGGACAATTCTGTAGCACTTCTAAAACTGACATTGCACAAGATGTTTGGGATAGATATTCAACCACAAAATAGTTCTAAGTAGCCCTTGCATTAGGGTTATGAAATGTCTTCTTAAAGACACCTTTAGGTAGCTTAGGAATAGGTTTAGCCTATTTTTTTATTCTAAGTGGGGCTTAAGATTTGGTAGTTGACTTGTCTTCCTACTAATCCTTCGATTCGTAATTCTTGTCTCTAGTCTGTAGCAAAGTATGCGATCAGACCATATTAATATAACATTGATCATTAGGAGGAGCCCTTGGTGTGCCCCCAACATCTTTTGAACCAGAAGATGCACCTTGTCCTTAGGGAAATGGATCCTTTAGGACAGTCGGTTGTTGTTGTTTGAGAAACTTCTGTGCTTCGTTTATCAAGGGGCATTGATAGGTCAGATGGTCTCCTTGGCACAACTTGCAAGGAAATTTAACCTTCTTCTTCTCTTTCTTACCCCCCTCAGCATTGTTCGTGGGATTTTGCTTGTTTTGGTTCCCCTCATCCTTCTTCCCTTTGTTATTTTTCCCACCGGGCTACTGATTTCCCTTTTGGGAAGACTATGTTGAATAGACACTAGCGTTCTGAGGCGACAGGGTGGAATCCTTGGCTGCCTCCGCTGCAGACTGCTTCACTGACAGATCATGGAGATTCTTAGCCAATGATTCTATAGTGGGTGTATCTATTGAACTTACCACACCATCGACATGGGGTCAGGATTGGGTTTGGAAAAGTATGGATTAGACCTCGACGCCTCAGGGATAATATCGTAAAGAATCCCAGATTGAGCATATATCAAATCTAGCTGTCGGGTCCTGAGAATGGTTTCTTCCTCCGTAGTCACTCTTGACGTGGCAACATCTTCTAAAATATAAGGCAGTAAAGACTTCAAAAACCATTCCAATAAGAACTCGGGTGGAATATTGGCTTTGATAAGCCTATTTATCCTTCTCCACTCTTGAATGTGATAAGATATATGAGTGGCCTTGTTTTGTTGAAAGATCGACAAAAGGTTCGTGTCGACATCATACTTGATAGGAAGTTGAAAGTGATTCAAGAACACGGTTGCTAATTCAAGAAAACTATCGTATGCAGCCAATGGGAGTTCAATGTACCACTTTGCCTCTACATTAGCCAATGTTAGTTGAAATAACCTCAACCGAACGAAGTCATCATTTAGTGAATTAGAAGAACATCATAAATGGAAAGTTGTGATATGAGCACCTGGGTCCTCACCAGTTTTCCCTTCAAAATTTGGAATGTCTGAAGGCAATTTGATTGGGATAGGTGGCCATGTTGCATCATGGCGCACAGGATCATTCATCAGTTTCGATAAATCTGGCAAGTTTAAAGTTGCTAGAAAGGGAATTCTTGGCCTAACCAAAATTCGGTATTGAGGATTCTGGTGTGAGGAAGTTCCTACACCAGGGATCCCAAAATAGAGGTTGGGGTTCCCCCCAGCCACTGGCTGTGATGTAGTAGCATTTTTTTGGAAAGGGTTCCACCCAAATGCTAAAGGATTACTAACATGTGGTGTTTGGTATGTTGTTCGGCCAGCTCTAGTCGAAACTAGAGTTGTAAAAGTAGGAGCTGAAATTCCCCCACTGAATAGTGAAAAAGGGGAACCCCCAAATGAAGCAGCCGATACTAGATTAGAGGTTAGAAAATTAAAACCTGTAAAGAGGTTTTGGTTTCCAGATGACACACCAACATAAGTAGGCGAAGGACCTACGTAAGGTGCAGATAGAGGAACGTGTCCTCCATTCCATAGAAATCCTTGAGCAAAATAAGTGGACCCACTATGGCACTTTGAGTATTTTGTATAAATGGAGAAGAAGTATAAGCTACATTGGGTATCCCAGTAACCACCCCACCATATTGACCAGTAATGTTTGAAGGTGTTGAGGGACTAACCACTCGAGCACTGGAAGAAAGTGGAGTTGAAAATTTCAATGGCACTACAGGTGCAATAGATGCATTAGGTCTTGAAGCACTCACCATTGGAGGAGAGAATCCACCATCCATCATGGCTAAGGTAGGGGTATACATGCCTTTTCCCGAACTAGACATGCCTAGACTCAAAGGAACACCAAACTCAGATGAACCAAAGGGATGAACTTGAACTAACATAGGATCACTTAAATTTGTGAGAGGTGTATTATAATTTCGTGCAAACTCGTCAACTTGCAGATCTTATATCTCTAATGATGGACATTTTGTCTGATTATACCTAAGTTTCGGTTCACCTAGAACTTCACTAACACTTGTCAGTTCAAAAGAGTCGTATGTGTCTAGTCTCCGCCTTTGAGGTGGCAGTGGAGGATCCACTGCTGAAAGTGGAGGAAGGTTTTGCAACCTTCTAGACCTACAGGGAGGTTGGTCCTCCACAGCTAAAAAATTAGATCACACACCTAAAGGTCAAAGTTAAATACAAGCAAACCAAAGAGCACACTAAAAAATATCCTAAGTATCACAAACTCAAGTAGGTGATAGATACACCTTCCAATGGAACGCTTGGAATGATTAGGGACCAGAACAAACCAGTGAAGATTGAAGAGTAGCTACTTGGCGTCTTGTGATGAGTTTCCTAGGTGCAAGTGTTTGATTCACCAAACCGCCCTCCCAAATTGTCAACTAAGGTTACCTTCGAAGTCTACCCTAGGAGCAATGGAAATAGCCTTCCACTTCCACCCAAGTAAGAACCTAAGGTCTGGATACTAAGGCTACCAAAATTACAATGAGATTCCAGTGGAACAGTCGCAAGTCCGATCGGTGTGCATGGGCACGGTAGCTAAGCCCGAAATTCTAACAGCACCGACACCTGACGGGGCCCAAAAAGTGGTACTGCAAGAACCCCCGTATGCACAACAATCTTGGTTTATGCTTTGACGAAGTATTGTCGGGGTATCTCCACAACTAAGCCCTCGCAAAACCTCGTGCTTGACTCTTGGATGAGAGGAGCTTTCCGGTTGATCCGTTGTAAACTTGGGTTTACCTAATGATTGTCCATTAATTCTGAGTTCAAAATTCTCTTTGATAGTTAGAAAGTTCCCTATTCCAAGAACCTAGCCTAAGCTAGTTGATATAGAACCTAAAAAGAAAAAATTTTGCTAATAAATTTTAAATTATGCGTTCTTTTTAAGGCTTATATTACTCAAAGGTGTCGAGAGTGAAACTCATGATGTTTTGACTCAACATTGAAAGAAAAGATGATGTAATATTTTTAAAAAACAAATGTTATCTGAGTAATTCTTTTTTTTCTTTTATGAAACAAATGAAAATTCTAAACAACTTTGAAACACAAAACTTTTATGTTTTTCTTTTTTGAAAATAATGGAAAAACAAGAATGCAGTGAGCCTAAGCTAGGGATAACCACGCAAATACAAATTCCTTGTTTGTTTTTCTTTTCAAAAAATCAAAAATTTGGTGCAACTAATGCAACTAAGTAATCTAGATAAACTTGAAAATGTATAAATGCAAGAAATAAATGTTCAGGTCTTTCTAATGACAAACTTTAACAAGCATTATAAAGATGACCTAAACCCTACTTGGGTTGAATTACGAACTTTGAAAGACAAGTAGATAAAAAACTTGGTAAAAATGACACATTCAGACCATTACCAAAGTAATCAGATGCAAACAAGCACACTGGAGGACTGACAGAAGACAACAACTCACGGAGACACTTGCAATTGAACCAATAAGGCCAAGAAGAAAAGACCTAAACATCTTGCATAGAAAATTCAAACCTAACCTACTCAAATGGAAACTTGTTCAACAAGTAGAAGTGAACTGCACTTAGTAATGGAACAGTATAAGCCAAGTAAGCAACTCTACATGTTTAAAATAAACCAAAATGCTTGATACATGGAAAAACCTAGCAAATTGGACAACCTCTACTAAAAATTGCGACTGTTATAACAGTAGCCTGCAAATGAACCACGACAGTCAACACAGCTACCCACGATTACAACCTGCAATTCACGACTGTATACACAACAACCCACAAATGGTACTGAAATGTTTCAAAATAAAAAAGGACATACCAGGGATCCTAAGCACAAATCAAGACTGAATGAAAACAACATACAAGCATATCACTATAGAAACAGAAAAAGAAAAAAATGGACTGGAAATTCTTATTGGAAGGGACCCACAACAAGCTAGACTCCCCAGCCGAGTCCTTAGTTATGTTGTTCATGGATTCTACCTTATGACATAGGTCCTAGGGTCACCAACGTACTAAGTTTTGATTTGCAGACATACAACATTACATATATATATTTGAGAGAAGTAGGGAAGAAATATCATGTACCTTGTTTATGAAGGTTGATCCAAGCTTTGGCCTTTACTCCAAATGCTCCACAAGATTCAAGTCTTTAGCACCTGCAAAAGAGATTGATATATTTCCACAAAGATCTTAGGTGTTATATAAGAAATATTATAATTGCATATAAAAATAAACAACACAATCATATTTCACAGCAATAAGAACATGTGTACACAAAGTATGGAAGAAAATCACTCTTTATAAATAAGTAGTAGGGAACATTGCACCATGTATGAGACAATATTCTTCTTGACCATGAATTGAGTTCTCTTCCTTCTTTCTCCAATGTATTCCTCCAGCATAACATTGCTCTTCTTACTTGCTTCTCCCATCGTCTACCCCCTCCCTCTATTTATACGTATTGATGAGGAGGAGTTATGAGGCATGAGATGGTTAGGGAGGTTGAGGAAGTTATGATTTCGAACCCAATTTTCCCTAACTAATCATGTTTTATTTTTTAAAGTTTTTTCTTAAGGTAATCGTGGGTGCATGTATAGGCATCTTGTGAATGAGTCACGACTCTTATGAAAGAAAACCACGAATGTAACATTTGATCATCCATTCGCGGGTTGCATATGGCGCTACTCGTGACTTGCAATGAGAGAAGTCATGAATGCAAGACAACCCTCATTAGAAACATGGGAAAGGATGAAGGAAGTAATGTGCATCAAGGCTTCTCTTCATCTATAGATTTTAGGCTACTTCTATCCATACTATCCTTTTGTGTACCGAAATTCTTAGTGCCAGTACACGGACGGAGAAGTGCCATTTCACAGTATAACAGAGACCTATGAATCTATTTTAATCAATGAAAAGAGTGAAGAAAAATATAGTCAAATATTGACTTATAATGTTGTGGTTAAAAAGTTGACAAATGAATAAAGGGATTTGAAAGGAGAGATTGTAAACATCTACCAGATGCAACAATCACTAATTAATTACCTCATAGAAACATTTTCCAAAGAAGGAGATTGGGTTTTAGTTTTGTTCTCGATATCAGGTAGTATTTCTAATATTACATATGAAACTAATGCCATTAATCTATATTATTTAATATATATATTTTAGATTTATGTTTCTGTCACGTCCCTCGACCCTCTGACCGGCAAAGAGGACGCGACGAACACCACAACCAATGCATACAGGCCAACAGCCCCATGAAGACAAACAAGGATGAATGCTGAATTAAAATAGCTTACATGATACATAACAGGAATGCTAAGATGCATAACCCATAAATCATACAGCATACACAGCTACACAACAATCAGCGGAAGCAACACACATACGTTCCAGCATCCACATGTTCATCATAATTCATAAAACAATAGATAAATTTGCAGAGATGAAACAATCAGGATTACTTATCTTTGATGACAAATCCACTCCACAAGCTACGTCGCTGCAACGTTCCACCAAACCATAGGCCAGCGTGCTCATCAATCTCTCAGCAACACTGCCACCCCCGAGCTGGGAATGATTCCTCAAGGAATAAGGGTCAACGTAGGCTTACACATAGACAAGGTTTACAAGTAGCAAACCAATGCAGTTGGGATTTACCAGGTCATCAAGGAGCTAGGATAGGCTAAATGCCAAGCTGGTGGCCTCAACACCAGTCTTCTCATGCATAACCAGCCTCTAATCCCACTCTCAACAGTCCGAAGACCACCCACTGCATACCGCAGCAAACAACCCACTCACGGCTCTGTGATGAAGGCAAAGACAACCAGGGACAGTCCCAAACGAAAGGTGAGACACAACTCAAGTCCACAAGTAAACTCAGAGTTGTTCTTGGCCCTAGCGTGGCCAAAACAACTCAAAAGCAACCCAAAACCAGGGTACTTCAACAGCCCAAACTCACAATGAATGATGGAAACAAACCACAGTCCACAATGGATAATAAACAACACTCCCAGCATAGCCATGGGAAACTCAACCAATGGATGTGGCAATCCACAGTCAACCAACATCTAACCTCCCATAGCACATAATTACTCCATGCAGTCGTTGAAGAAAACTACACAGACAGGAATGGAGAAGGAAAGAGGACAAACTCATAGCCTGTGCGCAAAGGAAGAAGACGCCGCTCAGGCAAAACATGGAAGAACCCACACACAGTCCGAATGGGAAAAGAATCGGACTCTCAATAGTCCCCAAACATCGTGGGAAAACACAACAGCAACCCAAATCATGGGTTAAACCAACATCAAGCAGAAATCGTGTATTAAACCACGGTCATTCACATACCAGCAGAAATCGGGCCCTTGAGGCCATTCTTCCAGCTCGCTGCGTGCAAAACTAGAGAAGACCCGCGACTGGTGCGTGAGGAGCATAGAACGAGAATCCCAGCATGCGCGAGGATGAACAACACGTTTCTCTGCGTGAGGCTAATAGACAATGGCCTAAGCGTGCAGATGAACAGACCCCTGTGAGGAACAGACAGACCATGGAGGGAATGCGCAGTGGGGAGGATGGAGAATATGGCCTCGTGGAGGTTACTTCCAACACGAGGTCAAATCACTGGTGGAGTGTGCGCATGGGCAAGGGCTGACAGCCTGCCCACACTCTCCTACCCACCATAACTGCCCCAACTACTTCAACAAAATAATAAAGAGCTTGACAAGGGAAGATGGCAATTCAAACAAGGTGGTAACACATGGGTTTTTCCCTCATGGCTCAAGGTTTGACATCCCCCACCCCTTATCCTTTGGAATCATGCCCTTTTCATTCAACGTTGCACTGCCGTAGCTAGCTATGGTTTATTTTATTTGATGTGCGTATTTACATGATGCCAATTATAATGTGCCGAATAGCACGAGATACCATCGGCAACTATCTCCATTGCCGAAACACACACAACGAAATCGATGGTGGGGCTTTTGCCTTTAGCTCCTCACCATGATTAATTACAATATATACATCATGCAAACGGGGTCAAAACCGGGGTGTTACATTCCCCTCCCCCTTGTAATAACATCGTCCTCGGTGTTCCAATACATAGGAATACATATACAATACATATACAATTGCACATCAAAATCTCAAAACTTTGCAGATCTGTCCCACGTTCAATCATCTACTTTGAAAGTTCACGACCAAGCCCCTCGGCTTCCACGGACTTGTCCTGCTGGTTCTCAGCTTCCAGCTCATCCCAAAGTCTAGGAACTTTGCGGCTATTGCCCTCATCATGTTCCCTCATTGGGCAGTCCTGGCGTAAATGATGTCCTCTGCATCCCCAGCATTTCACTGGCTGCTTCATATTTACCTGCTCAATTTCCTTTGAGCCTTCATGCCTGGACCGTTTCTTATCGGGTCGCTTGGACGATTGTCCCATCACTGATCCACCTTCCTTTCCCTGCTGATTGCTCCCAGAAGGCTTTTCACCTCCTTTTGCAAACCAATAGAGTCTTGCAAAATCCGGTGGTTCATTTCATTCTGCCTTTTTGTATCTTGAGCATCTCCCCAAGATTCTCTTGGGTCTTGGAAATCACTTGAAGGAGACTTCCAGCCAAGTCCAACAACTTTTGATTTGCTTCCATGATCAACGTGCACCACCAGGTTTCACTTTTCTCACCTGTGAAATGCACCATTGAAATCCTGTCAGACCAAGCATAATATAGACATTAAAATCAGTCAGTTAATTACCCAATTGGCATGACAGTCCAAGTTTCATCAAGGAAACTTTCATATTTTTCATGCCTTCCCCAACAGGCACATGAGCTCATTCATGTCCATTCTTGGGCAGGGAATTAACCACTCCAACATTCACAATTTACTTTAAGCAAATGAACACATTCCATTTCAATCATACATGCATTCAACAATCTTTTGTTTTCACAATGCATAAATATATGTATATATACATAATTAAAAAGGGCAAGAGAGAGCAGCAAGAGTTTTTCCCCTCTTTGTTTCGTTCCATCCTGGAACCTACACCACTGCGGTGGCTTTCCATGCTCTGAGCCTCTTTCACTTCACCGTGAATGCTGGACGAATCCTTCTTGGTCATGACACTTAGTGTCTTCGGTCTATTCCAGACCTCTAAACCATGGAGTCTCTCCACATGGTTTGTCTCAACTGCTAGGAACCTCACGGTCTCACTAGCACCTTTTTCATTTCCACTCATTCCGAGCTTTCCAAGACAGTCACATGTCCACATGCACCCCTAGGGTGTTCTCATAGTCCTCGCTTCCAGTGATACCTATATCCAAACATTGAATAGATTCACATGTTTAGTTTATTTTCATCGGTTTTATCTCTAGAACAAGAGCTTAAAACATTATAACCAATCATATACATAGGTATATCCATAAGAAAAATAATCCAATACTTATCTGTATTGTGTGTTTCCTCATTCGTCCACAGGATCCTGCTTCACTTTGAAAGCCTTGGGATCGCCTATGGACTTGGATGTTAGGTCAGCACACAGGCTACTCCACAACATTCTTTTAATTGATGTCCAGCCAGTACATCCTCATGTCAACTGGGCTTGGAACTTTACCACGACCATTTCCAGGTCTAGGATCTACTATGGATCCTGAGGCATATCACAACCCGACATACACTTATACCAGCACGCACTTATATCAACAATAACCCTTACTCCGCAACCCCTCACAACAACCATTTACCTTTTACCTTTTACCCTTTTGGGTGCAACACCCAACTGCATCTACCTAGCCTGTCAACACAAGAAATACAAGCAAACTCATCAGCGTTATTTCTCTAAAGCGGTAATCATATTTCATATCATTCACTATCAAGTATTGAGACACCAGGAGTGCGCCCACACCCTAGGGTGTAATCAATATTGAAAACCCTTTCATGACTCAACATCAGAAAAGTGTGCACTCTTTTCCGGTGTGTGACATGTAGGCCCTATTCATACTCAAACAATCGGTCATAATGGAAATAAAATCAAAACATGTTCTGCATATGGAATTTTAACAATTAAACATGCATATTCTTAGCAAGGGTCACATAACACTTATCCATTTTCCGACATAGTATTCCTTCATTAAGGAGGAATGGAGGCTCGTTCCCTAAGTTAACAGTCCCTCAGTTTTCCATCCCAACTCCTTTTGCATTTCATATCCACACATGTCTTACCGACATAATTTATACCATCCCACTCATGTTACTACCAAACATGCAGTGCATATGAGACATTTTCAAAATGTCCAATGGTGTTTCACCCAAAACCCATTTCCAAGGGAAAACCTTCCCATGAAGTTTGGCTTCTGCAGGCTATCACACATGATATTCCTACAGTGTGTATCCCTGACACATTCGTCAAATATCCAAACAGTCAATCACCACCTGGTAATACAATCCAAATTGATTGTTCCATAACCAAACAGTGACATTAGTAATCAAATTCAATAGGAGTTTGCAACTCTGTTTACTACAGAAATTGATTTGCTTAATTGTGGGTCTGTTGTAAGCAACACTACTATGCCCATTATAATTTTATGCTTACTATCATAACATGAATACCCACTTACCATGCGTCCTCCTGACACAATCTTATACAAGCCAACAGTGATTAGTAGTCGTCAACAAATTCTTAAATACGAAATTCACAATTCAAATTTAACAACCCATTATGCACACCAACTATTTTCACAACCATGAGACTCTTCTCATAAGGTTTGGCTCTTTCACATGGTAGATTCTAGCATTGGTCAAGGTCTTACCTCTCACTGCCATGCTCGAAATAATCTACCTGAAACCTGAGCTTCAATCATCCAACACAATCTTATGCAAGCCAATAGTGACTAGTAGTTGTCAGCAATTTCTTAAATCTGAAATTCACAATTCGAATTTTAACAACCTATTATGCATACCATATGGTAGATTCTGGCATTGGTCAGGGTCTTACCTCTCACTGCCATGCTCGAAATAATCTACCTGAAACATGAGCTTCAATCAACCAAACACTTGGTAAGTCTGAATGCATATAACCTTTTCATTGCTACAACCATCACTGAAGCATTTTCAGAATTTATAAACTTCAAATACTTCCAGCTGTTAATCACATCAATATTACCAAAATTCATTTACTTCATGCAATCATTATCATACTAACATTTGCAAGGTATAGTCACATCATTCATGTAATTAAATGAAATGTTTAGATACTCCTTACTTCACAAGCGTATCCTTTGTACCACCTTGCTCTTCGATAGAGCATTTCTGGCAGCCAATTGATCATGACTATCCTGCATTCATAACAGCCTTTGAAATGGTTCCTTTACCTCTCCTTGGATTTTGTCATAATCAAACTCTTACCTTCATGGGTCCTACTTACACCCTTGACACGACCAATTTGGTTGGTCCTCGCAAGAGATTGCAGAAGTTGCTCACCAACTTTTGTTATGGGCTTGTTGCCTTATCCCTTCCTCCAAAGGGTTGCTAGTCACATTCATCCGCATTAGCAACATACTAATCCGGGTGCATGTCATTGTTGGATTTTCCACTAATGCCAACATCAAAGCAATGATTATCATTAGTGGTTTATACAAAACATATCCTCATACATTTCAAGCATAAAACTTAGGAAATGTAGTTATAATCAGCAAGATATGGTTTTAAGGAAACTTCCCTTTTCAAGTCTTTCATCCTGGCATGGAACTCCTTTTCCACCCAACAGCTAATTGACTTCATAGTCCTTGCTACCTCTAGGCATGCAATTGTCCATATTTGTCCATTTGATAGCAGTGGCCATCATTAGCACTTTGCTTCTCCATGCTCAGATTCTGGTGACTTACCCTTGTTCCCTTCTGGATAAGCTTTCCAACGCCTATCCACATGCTTCATTCCGACCTCGGATGTGAAAACCACACCACTTCTAAAAATGAAGACTTTCACCAAATATTTGCATTTTACACACAACTGCCAACTTTCAGCCACCCGTAAATCCACTGAAAGATAGCTGAATATCCCACTTGAAAATCTCAAAATTTCCTCTGCAGAATCGGCTCTCATTTCCTCTATCAATCCAACATTTCGGCTGTCAAAACAACTAACTTCTTCCGCCCTTTCGGATCCCCAAACCACTAACTTCTTCGTTGCTCATCGGAAATCAGATCCTCTAACCCGTCAGACGGCTAGTTCTCTAAGATTTCGACACTCTGGCAGTCCGATATTCATCTCTCATCTGACTTCATCGGCGGTTCAATCAACTAAATTTTTCCGACGTGTCGGGCCGATCCTCTAATTTTCTCCGACGTTTTCTACACTTAGAAAAAATTTCAATTTTTCTTCTTCTTGTCGCCACATCGGATGCTCAAGCAACTATCTTCTTCCGACGTTTTGGAGATCTTTGGAAGATCTCTGCCGAAATGGCGGCTCCGACTTCCACTAATTTCCTCCGAAACTTCTCTTCTTTTCTTTCATTGACGGCATCAGAAGCCTTTCCTCATCGGCAGGCTAGTGGTTTTGGCTTTCGCAACGGCGGATGTTTGATCCACTAATCATTGCTGATGGCCGACGACCCCATGACTTAGAATTTTTTTTGAAATTTTCCCTCTTCGTCGCTTGATCGGCTCCATCCTCTTCTTTTCGTCGGCGAGGAAGTTCCATCAACAGCCAAAATGGTTTCTCGTCATCCTCTATCTCCTTCCGATCGGCGGCCAAATCAACTGTGGCATGACCCGATCGACATCGGCGGGCTCTTCACATCGGAAGTCTAGTGATCTAGACTTCCGCAGCGGCGGGCGTTCGAACCGCTATTTTCTTTCGATAACCGACAAATTCTTTACTTAGAAGAATTTTTAAAAATTCTTTCACGACGTTGGCGGTCTTTTGACATCGGGAGACTAGTGCCTTTGTCTTCCGCAACGGCGGATGCACGAAGAACTTCCTTCTTCCGATAGCCGATGATTTTTATACTTAGGAAATTTTTGAACTTTTTCATGGCGTCGGTGTTCGGAGGCCTTTCTCATCGGACGCCTAGTCATTTCTCCATCCGCAACGGCGGGTGTTTGATCGACTAAATTCTTTCGACGAAATTTGAACACTTAGGCGATTTTCCGCGATTTTCTTTCAAACTGCTCTCCGTCGGACGCGCTTTCGTCTAACTCTTTCACTACGTCGGAAGTCCATTCCACTAGCTCTTCCGCTACATCGGAAGTCCATCTCACTAGGCGTTCTGATGAGCCAATCGTTCCAACACTTAGATCATTTTTCAAAAATTATTTCTGCCTGCCCCTCGTCGGATGGCCTTCCGACTACACCTTTCAGCGTATCGGAGGAGCTTCCCATTTAGTTCTCCGATGACCCGATGAGCTCGGCACTTAGAGAAATTTTATTTTATTTTTTTTTGGGAGTTTTGCTGTCATAAATTTTTGATCTCTGTTGGGCAGAAGGAAATTCTGCTTCTATCACTGCACCTTGGTGGTCCACTCAGGCCCATGCTACAACATAAGCTCTGATACCACGCTTTCATGTCCCCCAACCCTCCGACCGGAGAAGAGGACGCGACGAACACCACAACCAATGCATACGGGACAACAGGCCCATGAAGACAAACAAGGATGAATGCTGAATTAAAACAGCTTACATGATACATAACAGGAATGCTAAGATGCATAATCCATCAATCATATAGTATACACAGCTACACAACAATCAACGGAAGCAACACACATACGTTCCAGCATCCACATGTTCATCATAATTCATAAAACAATAGATAAATTTGTAGAGATGAAACAATCAGGATTACTTATCTTTGATGATGAATCCACTCCGCAACTAGCTACGTCACTGCAACGTTCCACCCAACCATAGGCCAACGTGCTCATCAATATCTCAGCAACACTGCCACCCTCGAGCTGGGCATGATTCCTCAAGGAATAAGGGTCAACGTAGGCTTACATATAGCCAAGGTTTACAAGCAGCAAACCAACGCAGTTGGGATTTACCAGGTCATCAAGGAGATAGGATAAGCTAAATGCCAAGCTGGTGGCCTCAACACCAGTCTTCTCATGCATACCCAGCCTCTAATCCCACTCTCAACAATCCGAAGACCACCCACTGCATACCGCAGCAAACAACCCACTCACGGCTCTGTGATGAAGGCAAAGACAACCGAGGAAAGTCCCAAATGAAAGGTGAGACACAACTCAAGTCCACAAGTCAACTCAGAGTTGTTCTTGGCCCTAGAGTGGCCAAAACAACTCAACAGCAACCCAAAACCAGGGTACTTCAACAGCCCAAAATTATAATGAATGATGGCAACAAACCACAGTCCACAATGGATAATAAACAACACTCCCAACATAGCCATGGGAAACTCAACCAATGGATGTGGCAATCCACAGTCAACCAACATCCAACCGCCCATAGCACACAATTACTCCATGCAGTTGCTGAAGAAAACTACACAGACAGGAATGGAGAAGGAAAGAGGAAAACTCACAGCCTGTGCGCAAAGGAAGAATACGTCGCCCAGGAAAAACATGGAAGAACCCACACACAGTCCAAATGGGAAAAGAATCAGGCTCTCAACAGTCCCCAAACATCGTGGGAAAACACAACAACAACCCAAATCGCGGGTTAAACCAACAGCAAGCAGAAATCATGGATTAAACCATGGTCATTCACATACCAGCAGAAATCGGGCCCTTGAGGCCATTCTTCCAGCTCGCTGCGTGCACAACCAAAGAAGACCTGCGACTGGTGCGTAAGGAGCACAGAACAAGAATCCCAGCCTGCGCGAGGATGAATAGCACGTCTCTCTGCGTGAGGCGAACAGACAATGGCCTAAGCACGCGGATGAACATACCCCCGTGAGGAACGGACAGACCATGGAGGGAATGCGCAGTGGGGAGGATGGAGAATATGGCCTCATGGAGGTTGCTTCCAACATGAGGTCAACTCGCTGGTGGAGTGTGCGCGTGGGCAAGCGCTGACAACCTGCCACACTCTCCTACCCACCATAACTGCCCCAACTACTTCAACAAAACAATAAATAGGTTGACAAGGGAAGATGGCAATTCAAACAAGGTGGTAACACATGGGTTTTTCCCTCATGGCTCAAGGTTTGACATCCCCCACCCCTTATCCTTTGGAATCATGCCCTTTTCATTCAACGTTGCACTGCCGTAGCTGGTTGTGGTTCATTTTATTTGATGTGCGTATTTACATGATGCCAATTATAATGTGCCGAACAACATGAGATACCATCGGCAACTATCTCCATTGTCGAAACACACACAACCAAATCGATGGTGGGGCTTTTGCCTTTAGCTCCTCACCATGATTAATTACAATATATACATCATGCAAACGGGGTCAGAACCGGGGTGTTACAGTTTCATTATGCTATTTAACTTTTATTTTATGTGGTGATTAGGTACAACAATAGCATGCTTAGAAAAAAATGCATATCCATTGATAATGATCAGTTACAATGAAATATATCAAGCAAAGAATTAATACTTTGAAAGTTCTTCTAAATGAAATGTAGGAAGCTGGTTTGGAGAAAGGAAAATTTAGTGAATCACTTGTGGCAAAGATGTCAAAAGAGCCTCAACAAACATTAAAATGGATGTTAGGAAATTATCACTTTGGGAATTTTGCAGAAGTAGAGGACCCAATGGTAGAACACATTGAGGTTTAGGAAGAGAGTCAAGCTCCAAAAAAATGTTGATTTCGGTGAAGATTTTTCCCTACATAATATTCTTGATTAGTTTCATGTCGTTGAGGAAAATGTCAAACTTACAAATTTTTGTAATGTTAAGGTTTTATTTTGAGAATAAATATTATGTTTTTAATATGTTATTATCACATACATGGTATACTTTTTGTTGAATTTATGTAAATCATCACTTTATGGAAAATAATGTTAAATAGTATTACTTTATACATAAAATAGCTAAAAATATGTTAAAAATGGTTTGAAATGTCTTATTTTCTCTTTGTTTTTACAATTTTTCCACCAAAAAAATTTAAAACTGTATATATTTTTCATTAGAACTAGCTCATAAAGTATAACTTTTTGTAAATTTTGAAAATACATATTTGTAAATAAAATTTGTAGTTTATTTATGACCAATAAGTTTCAAAATTGCAAAACAAAAAAAAACTCGAAATGAAAAATCATGCTACCAATATTATACACACTCTTTGAAAAAACAACTACTAAAATTTACCCCCTTAAAAACTAGAAAAATGTAGGGTTTTGGTCTAGTTGATAACTTGTTATAAGCCCCCATCTATGCATTTGACCATTTACAATTTGAAATCATTTCTTAGATGGACATTGAGACAAATTCTGAAATGAATATACATGAGAATTATGAGATGAATTCTATGACAATTAATCCTAGGATCAAACTTGAACATTTTTAATTGAATTTTAAAATGAATCTTAAAACAATTTCTAAGAAATCCGATGGGGATTACAACAATTGGTAATGAGTAATTGTGATTGGAAGGTCATGAGTTCAAATCACCCATGAATACTTACCAAAAAAACAATTTCTAAACACAATTATGAGATTTGTGACATGAATGTCAAAACATTAAATAATTAGTGAAAAAGAAATCAAACCGAATATGTACATTAAAACAAAAAGTGGGATAAAAAAATTGTTTTGCAATTTCAATGAAGCATTGAACACATTTTAGTTTGCTCATAACAAATTTTTAAGCTTGAGATTTTACAATGTTTACTTGTTCATGCCATTTTTCGTACATTTTAAGGTGTTACAATGTTTTCTTGTCATAGCAATTGCCATGCTTCCTTGTCATATTTTTACAGCTAGTCTTAAAGCATAAAGCTTATGAATTCTTTTATGAAAACTTATTATATTAATTAGAGATCATATGTTGTTGTCCTCCTCTTTTTTATTAATATTCAAGTTTTTATGTTTTTTAATTACATTAAAATGCATAAAGTTAACTCATGACATTATTGACATGTATGAATATTGACATTGACTCTTTATTGGCATATCAACATATTGATGTGTAAAACAAATTCCTAGGGAATCCTTTCATTACTTCTCTTCATTATAAAGGCGTTATTATAAGGATCACCTAATGGTCTCTTAAAAATTGTATGTTGACTTAACTTTTCACCAACTCATAAGTAATAAAGTATATTATTATGACACAATAATCATTCCATTGACCACAAGTTACAAAATACTCATTCCATTCATAACAAGTTACACAATAAAATTGCCATAAACTTAATTAAGAAAATAAATAAATTGTAATAAGTAATTCAAAATGAACAAAAATATTCAATCTAACAAAGTCACAAAAAGCAAATGGGATTGCATCTAAAGATTACACACACAGGATTGATTAACTATTGAGCAAATTCACCTCTTTGTAAAAACTTACTTTTACTTATGATTTTCTTTTCTCCTTTTAAAGTCATTTGACCTTTCAACAACCACCTATCCACCTATTATTATTGTACCTTTTTGAAGCGATTGTTAATTTAATGACCTTGAAAAATACATTTTTTTGGTTGGTGCAAGGATATTATTATTGCACCTTTTTGAAGTAATTGTTAATTTGACCTTTGAAAAATACACAAGGATTTATCAATTTGGTTAATTTTTTGGGATTATATTGACTTTTCTAATTGTGATTTATCAATTGGGTATATTTTAATGACCTTGAAAGATGCTATTTTTTTGGTCTATATAACAGATATGAATATAAAAATATTTATAAAAGGAAGTTTAATATTATTATTTATTTTTAAATTAGTAGTAAAAATGTTTAAAGTTTTAAATTATTTATATTTACATTATTTAATAATAATAAAAATGTTGTATATTGAGATATCTATATATTAATATAAATTGAAATATACATCATTAAAATGAAACATTTCAAAATATGTATATGGATTGAAATGTTTCATTTTAATGGTGTATATTTCAATTTATACTCACATAGATATCTTAATATACAAAATTTATTCAATTTTTTCAATAATTCCTTTTTATTATAAGTTATTAAAATATAAGTTTAAGTTTAAGTTGGAGCACCTCCTTCGCAGCAGCGGCGATACTTCTGATGATAACAAATATTCATTTCCACCCATCACATGCATAGTAACAAATTGCTTCATGTATTGCACGGAGGAAGTTGCGAGAAATATGAAAGTTCCGAGGGTTATCTTCTGGCCCCTATGTGCCGCCTTTTCCATCTGCTAGTGCTACGCTAACTTCTTCATTTTTTTCCAAAGAAAAATTTCGTAAATATATTTATTCACATTCAACAGATGGAACAAATGTCCATTATCACAAAGAGACCCATCCTTAAAGCTGGTGTTTACTGTCAAGTTAAACTCCATAAAAGAGTTCGAAAAAAACAAAAATATGTCCAAAGGCATAAAAGCCATTACAAAATAATAAAATAGTTTCAAAACTGCTCATATAACTGTCCAAAAAAAAACTTATAACTTCTTCCACAAAACTGCTCATATCATTTTCTGAGCTCAGCATCTTCCTCCAAAAAGCTATCTCTGATAATGCCAAAAATGGAATTTGATCCAAAATTAAAAACCTTTAAAAAAAAAGGTATCCTCCAAGATAATGCCCCATACAAGCATAAACCCATTATATTCAAAGGCCAATTCATATCAAAATTATTAAAACAGTTTCACAACTTCTCATATATATGTCCCAAAACATAAAAAAACAGCACCAAAGGCTGTGCATCATAATCCAAACTGAGAAAGAGAAAAAACAGATATCTCCAACAATACCAAAGTCAAGGTACTGCCCCAATAGAACCTTTTAAAGTTGGTTTTAGAAAACCTGAAAGGTTTCCACAACTGCATCTGCTTTATGTTCCATAATTGACCAGGATTCTTCCAATATACTTCCACCATCTTTTGCCAAAGCATATGCAGAAGAATTTCTTTCTCGATAGATATGTTGGAATGATACATAATCGAATCCATCAGTAATCCTGTTAACAACCTGAAGAATCATGGATAATTCTAAATTCATTAGTCGGTACTTACCAGATGCCTAGTTAATAACTAACTGAGAGTCACTGAAAACCTGAATTTTATCCACAGAGTTCCTTTGAGCCAGAAGAAGAAGTAGCTTGATGGCATATAATTCTGCAAAATTGTTAGTACCCATTCCTAATCCAGCTTTAAAGGAGAAAAAGTGAACATCTGATAAAAACAGCATACCTCCGGCTCCACAAGTTTTTGGATCCCTGTTGCAGATCCATAAAAAACCCCATGCAAAGGTTTTATCAATAAATTCCACAAATATAGTTCTAATCGAAACAACATAATTCTTCTGAGGAATATTCTTCAGCATTCCCAGACTGAAACTAGCAACTTGTGCAGGGGTTAAGGAAAGACTTTAAAAACAAGATAAGTTTCTGGCCTTCTAGATGAACCATAAGACAATGATAGGTAACGGTTTAAAATTTGCCGCTTTCGGATTTAAACACCAAGTTTTGAAACAGGATGTCACAGATTCTCCATTCCATAGATTATTAAGTCTCAAATTGTCCTCAATAATTAACCATATAGACTGAGAAAAAGGGCAATCCACTCCAATATGAAAATTGGATTCACATTCCATTTTGCACAAAAAACACCTACCAGGTCCTTCTCTACCTTTCATGATAAGGACATCCTAGGTCAATGCTTTACTAGAAAGGAGACAAAATAATTTTGTTTTGAGAGGACATCTCATCTTCCATAAGACTTTCCACCACCAGATATGATCCATATCTCTAATCATAAGCTGAGCATAACCTTCTCTAGGTGAGTAACGACCAAATTTAGATAAATTCCAAACTAGAGCATCATCATCAGTTGAAATCCTAACATGACTAGTTTTAAGAATGGCTACATAACCATTCCACACTTCATTCTCTTGAGGGTCAGTAAAACCAATAGAATCTGTAGGAAACCATTGTTGATCCATCAATGCAGACAATCCATGAAGTCCAATGTCAGATAAAACATTAAAACCAGACAAATGTAATTTTTCAAGCATGGTAGATGGTAAAACATGTCTCCATTTACATCCTAACTAGGGATCTAAACCAATACGAGCAGAATTACCATTACCAACCTTCCATGCCAGAAAATCTCCTATAATGTCAAAATCCCATAGAACAGCTTTCCAGCAGATTGAAGTATTCTTTTTTTTTTACAGGAGATCTAATCCATTCCAAAATACTCAATGGATTAATATATTTCTGTACAACAATCTTTACCCATAACCCCATGCCATGAATAATATTCCATACATTTTTCCCTGCAAGAGCCTTAGCAAAAACAACAAGAACTTTAAGTCCCTAGCCTCCCAAAGACTTTGGATTAGCCAAAATATTCCAGGATGTCCAAGGTAAACCATAAGAATTCTGTTTACCAGACCAAAGAAATTTGAAACAAAGCTTTCTGATTTTTTCAATGATCCCCATCGGTATCCAAAAGTGCATCCAATAGACCGGAATGGCCTCTAATACTGCTTTAATCAGTATCAGCTTGCCCCCCTTGGATAACCAACGAAAGCTCCAGTTGTTAATCCTTTTTTCAACCTTTATAATCAGCCAATCCCAGTCCTTTAATAGATATCTACAAGGTTTGAGATAAAACCCAAGGTACTTCATACCATTAACAATTCTATCAACTGGAAATGTAAAAATATTTTGTAATGTAATAACCTCAGTTTATTCTAGGCAAGAAAAATATAAAGAATATTTCTCATCATTTATCTTCATCCCATATGCCTTACAGAACATCATTAAAATCTCATATAAAGTAGAAAGAGATTGTTCAAATCCATCATTGAACATAACTATATCATCCACAAAAAGAACATGAGTTAAGACAATATCATTACCAAAAGATATGCCATGGTATGTTTCACAAGCTTTTGCAAATAGAATAGCCCTAGACCTTCAACCACAATAAGAAATAATAAGGGAGCCAAGGGGCAGCCTTGTCTAAGACCCCTACCAGATTTAAAAAAGGTTGATGCTACCCCATTTATAAGCAGAGAGAAAGATACAAAGGAGAGACTGCTCATAACCGAGGAAATGAAGTTCCCCACAAAACCCAATTTGGAGAGTATGACCCGAAGATAGGTCCAACTTACACGATCATAAGCTTTGGATAAATCAATCTTTATCATTACAACCTTTAAGGATTTACAATGCATAGAATGCATACCTTCCTGAATGACCCCAATTGCATCATGAATCTGTCTACCTGGAAAAAACCCAAACTGTTCACCAGATACATGCACCTACCCAAAACATTTCTGATCTGAATAAAGATAATCTTACCTGTAACTTTGTAGACAAAATTACACAAAGAGATAGGCCTAAAATCCTCAAAAGACAAAGGATGATCATTCTTTGGGATGAGGGCAAGAGAGGTTGAATTAAAGACCACGGGAATTTTACCACTTATCCAAGAAAGCTCAATAACTCTCAGAAGGTCCTCACCCACAACATCAAAAAGACATCTGTAAACCTCAACAAGTATTCCATCAGGTCCCGGACTCTTATCATTTTTTCTAATGGAAAGGATATGCTTGATATCTTGCATAGTAACAAGCTTCATAAGCTCTCTATTATCTTCCTCAGAAACAGATGAAGGAAATAAACCTGCATTGTGCACAATCTCAGGAAGATGGAGACTAGCTTCTTCCTTGAATAGATACTCAAAATGTTGAATCCCTGCCTCTGCATTAGCCTCAGCACCTTCAATAAGATTGCTAGAATCATCATGAATTTTCCAAATAGTATTAAGATTTTTCCTATGAGCAGCAAATTTATGGAAAAAAGGGGTGTTGTCATCTCCACAAATCATCCATAAAGCCCTACTTTTTTGTTGAGCCTCCTTTTCCCTAAAACATAAAATAGATCTCTTACGTGATTCAAGCTCAATCAAGGACAATTTATCCTCCTCCAAAATAAAACCAATAATAGTCCTATCATAATACCTTTTCATATCACTTTCAATGTGAACTAAATCCTTAATATCCCAGGCTTTTTTCTTCAAAGACCATTTTATGGATATGTCTTTAATTGTTTTAAGGTTGGCAACAAACTGGGATGCAGGGGATACCTCAAACAATGCATCAAAAACCACCCAGGAGTCTTTTAATAGCTCAACCAACTCAATGTGTTCTAACCAGCAAGCATTAAACTTAAAAGGACAGTGAGCCTTAGGAGTACCAGAAGAGATTTGTAAGTAAACAGGTTGATGATCAGAATCTCCACCACACCCAATCCATTGTTTGAGAAGAAAATCACTATCTAGGAAATCAGCTGATAAAAGTAATAAATCCAACCTTTTACTTATACTCTCATGACCAATTCTGCGATTGGACCAAGTTGGAATGGAGACCAAGGGAGTAATATCAACAAGCCCAATCCCATCCAAAAGATTAATAAAGTAGTCGGTTAAGGCATCCACACGAGCTTTAACCCCCCAAATTTTAGAAAGACCCAAGGAGAAATTTAAATCTTCCCCAAAAACCAAATAAGAACATTTCAAACACTCCATACCTGCCAGCTTATTCCAGAAAAAATCCCTATCCAAATAAGGCCCATAAACGTTTATAAAGGATAAATCCTTCTTCAATTCAATAGAGTGCAAAACAGCACAAAGACCAGAGGTCATAGACCATGCATTCGGCAAAAGGAAATTACGGGACCTCCAACCTAGAATAAGTCCCCCAGATATTCCCTTGGCATCCACAGACACAAAATGCCAATCTTTTAACAGTAATTCCATTTCCTTCACCAAAATACAACCATTAAACATAGTTTCTTGCAAAAAAATTACATCTAAAGACTGTTCATCAATCAGTCTTTTAACCGCTAGTTTTTTAGGAAGACTAGCCAAACCTCTACAGTTTAAGGTCATAAGGATCGTAAAGGATGTTTCGAAGAGGCATACATGGCTCTAAGTGCCCCATTTCCTTCCTTCACAGATTGATTAGTATTTAGCAGAACCCCATCCCGACCCTTAAACGGTATATGTTTCCCAAAAGGATCATGATCTGATCCGATCCCTCCATCCACAGATTTCGAACAAGAATGAAGAAAATAACCCTTACTTACAGCAGGATAGACCTTAGGAGGGGATACAAACCCAAGATCCTGCAAAGCTTCATTCTGAACAGGTTTAATTAATGAAACCGATGCAGGTTCCTTATCAAAAATATTCCTCCCTAGTCCATCAGTCAAAGAGGTAATGCATAAAGGTTTAAGGTCTGCTAGGGAATATTGAGAGTCTAAAACCTTGTCCTCAAGTGTGTGAGAGAGGTTCAAATCTTTCGGTGTATCATCAAGAGCTAAACCCTCCTTAGCTACCAAAATAGACCCAACATTTTTAACCCTCTAAACTTTGTGGACAGAACCAGAAGAAGAGCTTTTGTTGAAAGGAAGCAAACAATCATTCATCAAATGCCCAAACCCATGACATCTAAAACACCTAAAAGGGACACCCACATAGTCTAGAGGCTTACTGAAATTAGAGCTTCCTCTTTTAATAACCAAATCAGCAGGAAGACCATTCCGGAAATCTAACAAGACTAAAACCTAACCCATACAACACACCCCAGTTTGCAGGTATGAAAAATCAATCTCCAAATGAGTGCCCAAAGTATTACCCACCAGTCTAAAAAATTCAACTGACCAAAATTCGAATGGTAAATTAGAGAGTTTAACCCATATTAGGACTTGATCAAACCTTTCAGTGCGGGGGTCAAAAAGAGGCATCCATCTTTTGATCACTAATCCGGATTTGTCCCATCGCCAAACGCTAGCCAAAACCAGATCAGTATCTTTCTCTGCGAAGAATTTGAAAGTTATCCAGCCTCTTGGGAGAAGAAAAATCACAGGTGGAGCACTGATGACATCTTTCCACACTGACGCAACCCAGCCACTCAAAATGTCAAAATTGAATTTGCGCCCATCGAACCGCCCAACTAGAGTTAGCGCATTAGTAAGGACAATTTCATTCAAACCCACATCCTCTCCCATGGTCATCAAAACCGGCTTTACAAGTTTCTTAACAGACTTGTTTCCATGCTTCATTTTCACCCCCGAGCCCAGCAGAACAGGCGAGGAACCGACATTACCCGAAACAGGATTCCGAATAAAAATCCCAGAAGAAACAGGAGGCTTAGACAGTACTTTGGGGTCTACACTTCTCGACTCTCCTATCAATCCACAACTAAAACTTGCTTCCAGCACAGAATCCACAGGAGAATCACACAATTTCCCCGAGCCAACACCAACCTCCGGGCAAAAGCCATTACAGACCTTGCAAACCCCCAAAACATTTGATAAACCAGAACAAACACATAACTGTGCTCCTGAAATAGCAAAATCCCTCTGTCCCTTACCCATACCAGCGTCAGATGTAAGACCCAGAACTGACGAGGACATACCATATCCCAAACCATCATCATTAACATGACCCGAAACCAATAAGGGCTTCCCAATAGCAAAAGAATTATCCATAGAACCAAAACAAGGCACTCCCATACCTCCAAACGAATCAACATCAACAGAAGTGCTTGTACTAACCGGCTTATATTTGTTTGGGCTGGACTTCCTACCGTCTGAAGCTCCATTATCCAAGCAAGGATGAACACGGTTTAAATCATCTACCTCTGCACACAACATTGGTGCTCCCTTGACCCTTGGCGCACAATGCTCGACGGAATGAAACGCAGGAACCCTCGGTTCCTCACCAGAACCATCAATAAGACTCTTCACAACCCCCAACAAAATACAATCTAAACCAGAATGTACAAGGTTATACCCATCATCTCCCACACATAACAGAGGTGCTCTTGTGGCTCCCGGCTCGCGTTGCTCAACAGAATAAAAAGTGGAAACCCTCGATACATCACCACAACCCTCATTAAAACTCTTCACAACCCCCGACGGAATATAGGCTGAAACAGAAAGTACAGAGTTATACCCAGCATTCTCCACACACATCGAAGGCGCTTCCATGGTTCCCAGCTTGCATTGCTCGACAATTGTGGAAACCCTCAGTTCATCACCAGAACCATCATTAAAACTCTTCACAGTCCCCGACGGATTACGAGCAAAACAAGAATGTACAGAGTTATACCCATCATCCTCCATACTCAGCAAAGGTGCTCCCATGGCTCCTGACTCACACTGCTCAATATAATGAAATGTGGAAACCCTCAAAACATCACCAAGACCAACATTAAAACCATTCACAACCCCTGGCGGTGTACGGGCTAAACCCTTCAACTTTCGAAGCGACATACCTGTCACCTCAAATCAATGTGCTAGTAAATGCTTAATGGCACACGAGCACCAAAATCTTATGGCCAGATGCCAAGACAGACAGGTCTCTAGACAATGAGCTAAAGGGTATCTGATGTCAGCACGCTACTCAAAGTACTAAGGCAATCAAGAAGATCATCGGTAATGTAAAGCTCATTAAAAGCTCATGCTCACCAAGATTATCGACCAATCATCCAAATCCCATGCTAACTTCCTCATGTCTCATGGACACATTCCTGTCAAAAGTAAGCTCGTCGCAAGTTTAAGTTTTCTATTGTCTATTATATTCTTTTTAAATAGTCGTTTATATCGAAGGAAAAAATAAATAATTAAATTTCTAATGTAATATTTACATAGGAACAAATAAATTACATTCGTATGTACTATTTACATATAATAACATATTTCGGTACATATAGTCTTAAATCATCACAAAATTGAAAAGAGTATGTTGGTGTATCGGGCATTAACCTCTACCTATCAGAAAAAGCATTTTACTTGTATGTTGCATACATATGATAACAGACAACAGATGATCTATCCTCACAGTTTTGGTATCACCCTAAATCTCATTAAAAAAAACCTTAGTTAACCTGTGTGATCCTGCTGACACTGCTTTCAAAGTGATTAGATTCAAAAATACAGATTACAGCATCTCTACATTATTTACTTAGTATATTTTTATTTCACAACTGAAAAAGCTATACTTTGTATTAATAAGTATACCGTTATCTGACTAATTACAAACTCAATATAGTCTAAATTAAAACCTATCTAGTCTTACGGACATAGTTCAAATAAAATCCCTCATCTAAAACCAAATATAACTATATCCATATGTAGTCCCAATATAGTCTAAACTAAAACCTATCTAATCTTGGGGACATAGTTCAAATAAAATCCCTCATCTGAAACCAAATATAACTATATCCATATGTAATTCCAATATAGTCTAAATTAAAACCTACTATATAACTATATACATCATCTACTAACAGTAGATGCCTGATACTAATAGTTGATCTTCACGCAAGCACTTTACTCTCTACACTTTGTTGTTCACGTAGCGCTTTACTCTCTACAATTTCCAAAACAATTTCGACTAGTTTTTATAAAAAACTGTCTTCTAATACCAAACCAAGACCATAGTAAGTCTTTAGGGATAGGGCAGGGCTCCTGTATCATCCTCTCGGCTGCTCCATCACTTCGTTTGTTTGTTGTCATTGTTGTTTTGTGCCATTGATCTCACTCGTAACCCCCGAAACACCAACTTGTTGTAGGTGACACTAATATTCATTTGTATTTATTAGTTATTATTTTTTTCTGTGTGAAAAAAAATAAGTAATAAATAGAAATGAATATAATTGATGGTAAGTAAAATGAATATGATTGGCTCAGTAGTGATCAAGATTGACTCTAATTATACTAGCACACTCCCAAAGTGGGAAACTGAAACACCCCAAAGTGGTAAAATGAAACAATGAAAATGAGAGAAAATTGTAGGTACTTAGATAATATAATTTTATGTGTTGAAAGTAAGTCTAGCTAATATATAGTAGTCAATGAAATTGAAAATAAAAAACTCTATTGTGAGTACTAATAAACAATAAATAGAAACCCATGTAATCAATGTCAAGTAGAATGAAATGTACATTAATTTCTCATACAAGAAAGGATACATATCTGAGTAAAACAATAAATGGCTAGGTAATGATCAAGTTTGACTCTAATTATATTGGCAATCGGCATTGGTATTTTCATTTGGTAGGGGGAGTGCAAGGATTGAGGGTTGAAATTTTAAGTGTAAAAGGGATAGAGAATGAATGTGTGCCTCTTCCTTTTTTTGAAGCAAGGCATTTGAAGCGCCTTTCATATTTGCATAGTGTTTGATGGAGAACGATGGTGCAATTTGCATTCCTTCTCAGTTTGTAGTGCATGGCATTGTTCTGAAGGTCAAACATTGACGCTCATTGTTACAAATGTTAATGGTTGACCTTGTTAATGTCAATCCTTGGTATTTATCGAGAGTCAATGCACATACCAATTCCACCCATAAATTGAAGTCAAAAAAAAAATACCCCTCAAGATGGATTTATGGATAGTCAATCTTACACAAAATGTTCCCTTGCAATTGAATTGTCAAAATCTAACCATCATATTTTATTTTCCCTACAATAAAAAATATAAAATCTAAACAACAAAAAGTTCCCAAATATAAGGTCTCGAAGATCAAAATTTATTTTCATTTTCAATTATAGGCAATCAAAATTACTAAAATATAGCCTCAATAATCAAAATTGCTTCCATGATCTATATATCATCAATTTAGTAAACGCTTGGCTCTTACATCTACACATATACTAACTAAGATTGTTGAGCCTAAATAAAAGCCCTAAGAAACTCTAAACATACCCTGCACACTAAATTCATGACATTCTAGAACAACCCATACACGCATATAACACCCACCATCAATTTGTAAAATGATTGTGTCTAGAGGCACTTTACATAGATCACATGGGTGAGATGTGATAAGACCAACAGAGATCCATTTTAAAATGGATCTACCAAGTGTCGAAAGTGATCAAATTTCTCAAGCTGCAAATCCTTTTTTAGAATAACAATGTTTGTGGTTTCAACTTATTTAATTTGTGTAATTTCATAAATGTCGTTCTAAATATTTAAAATCTAATTTGAGCAAACATGTTATTTTTAATAATTATTTTTTAATTTTTTTTTATAAAGGATGCATTTAAGCTCTAGGATGAGCATGGAAGGAGTTACACATCTTCCCCCCACTAGGCTGTAGAATGCGCATTTTCTCTGTAATAAGACAAGAAAGATTCATCATAACTCGTTATCAACTAAGAGTTGAAGGGGATAATAAAATATGCAAATAATGTTAATTTTTATCACTTTCATAAAAAAGAATGTCATGCAAATTAAGTCAAAATAAGTAGTGAATTACATAGAAAGACCATCCATTTATTTCCGTATCCCCTAAAACTTTATATATTTAAAGGATAAGGAAAAACAAAATATATTAGTAATTGTCTCTTAAGGTGCAAAGATTACAACGTTATAATGTGGGGATGCTAAAAAGTTTAATTTTAAATTTAATTGGGGATTGGAACATAATGTGTAAAGCAGAAGTTCAAAACTGAGTGATCCCTTTGAAATTTCATATGGGTAATCTTCATTTTTTTTTGTTTTAGTAAGCATTTATTGAATAAAGTCAATAACCGTTTATTTTTAGGAGTGGTTCTTGCACTAACGAGGAGGGTTTGGTCAATTGAGGAGAAGGTACTAATGATATAACAATACTATGGCCAATTAATATTGATGTAGCATGATAATTTGGGTGAGATAAATATTCATGGGCATATTTTCCTTCATCAACATAACCATAGGTTATCATTAACACCTATATGTGTAGCGATTGACTCATAATTAAATGGAACACTTATATGTAAAACATTTCTTTCAATATGAGGGAAAATTCGTAGATTATTTTTAGATTGTGATGAGGAAGATGACTATCTGTGTCAGCCTACACACTCTCTCTTAGCGCAACTATCAATATTAACCCTAAACCTTCCATTTCTTTTATCTCTATCATCATCAATGTCATTTAAAAGAGGCATAAAGTACATCGAGGATTTGGATTTTTGTTTCTTCTTGTTGGTGGATAAAATATGATTTTTTGTAATAAAAGATATTATTATATTGACTTGAACAAACAACTTTTAAAATTCGTCATTACATGTCCGTTGATAATGGACACAAATAAAAGAGTTAGACAATTGTCTTTCATTCATACATGCTATTATAGTACGTTGTATTTTTATCTTCCTTCCCTTATTTCCTTTTTTAACAAAATTTTTATCCACCAATACCCCTATGTACTCTATCAGAGAAGGATGAAATATATTTTCCTTTGATGTTTTCTATCATATAACCATTGTGCAGTATATCTCTAGATAATGGTTACTTTTTTATTCTTACTATTTCCACTATATTTTTCCAAGGTTAAATGGATTAAAAGTGATTTTATTTTTGAAAGGCTTACCAAAATAAATAAATTATAGATTACATTATAAATGAAATTCAATGACTCATTAAAGTATGGTAGTTTTTTTTTTCCTTATTGTATTGACTTTTGTGACATAAATTTTATCCACCAATAGACCTAAATAGACCTAAATACTTTTGGGAACAAATCAAATTATTTTTCCTTACAAAAATCAAATAACTTTTTCTAAATCAAATGACTTTTCCTAAAATGGTGGATGTAAAGACTGTGAATAACTTTTCCTAAATCAAATGACTTTTCCTAAAATGGTGGACGTAAAGACTACGAACTTGTAAGTAATAGACTCTGAATATTGACTACCTTCTTGTCTAAGCGATGGAGACTTTGTTGAGTCAACCTGCATTGATTCAATATCTTTTTCATGTTGGTTTTTCTCCATCTACTGTCGACTCTCGGTAGATTTTGTAGCTGACACATCCAAAGTGTTAGACTTAGAAGTTTCGAAGTGATCTCGTGACTTAACATTATACTAAAATATTTCTTCACTTCTAGTGAGGACATAATTATTTTTTGGAACAGGAAGGACAATACCATTAGATGTCTCAATGACCAAATCTCGAGACAAGGGAACGTTAAGAGAAAAATTATCTGAAGAATGGAATTGTTGATAATCGACCTTGTCGACTTACTCCGACTGAGAGTCTTAGAGGAAATTTTAACTCAANAATAATAAAATAATATTTATTAATTTTGGAGGAAGAAAAGAAAAAACTACTTTTTTGTTTGTATTTTCGACATATCTCCCCGTGTTTTTACTCAAATTTCAATCAAGGGAGCTCATTGGACGCGGAATTAAATTCCACATCTAACGAGTAACCACTCGACATACTTTTGATGGAACCCGCTACCCCAAAAACAAGAAAAACCTGAAAAATGTGATGATGATGTCATCATCAAGTTTTTTCAGGTATTTCTTGTTCTTGGGGTAGTGGGGTGTGTCAAAAGTATGTCGAGTGGGTACTCGTTGTATGCGAAATTTAATTCTGCATCCAACGAACTCTCCCGATTGAAATTTGAGTAAAAACATGGGGAGATATGTCGAAATTACAAACAAAAAAATTAGTTTTTTTTATGATACCTATCCCCAAATTTATATTAAAAAAGTGTTTAAGACCTATACGGTATTTAAAATTTAAATCAATTTCATTGGATAACACATGATGACATGGAATTTGCATTAGAGTTAAAAGGCCCATTTTGAGTTGAAATTTCCTCTAATGATTCTAGAAACTTCAATGACTTGCCGGATTCTGTAGCCGTAGAGGATTCACTCAACTGGTATTCATCTTTTCATTCTTTTTACTTCTCTTCTTGTACTTCTCTGTCTGGATTTGGGAGCGAGTTCTCTTCTTTGAAGTTGATGTCGTCGCTTTCCTTTGATATGAATCATAATTTTTTTCTCTTGGATTTCAAAGTACTTATCTACATATTCCAGATTAGCCTCTTCTTCTACTTTGACCATATTGTCTTTCTATGAGTCTGATAGTTCTGTCAACTTAACCAGACCCACCATCATTGCCACACCCTTGCTATTTTGAGAGAGTTGTCGATCCAATTCGGCCAATCCTTCACTGTCCGATGCAACAAATACTAAATATCTTGGGGCCGAAGTAGCAACATTGACAATTAGCCTAGTGCTGTTCGGAAATAAGCAATTTTTCACTCTACTCCCCATATTATCTCTTAAGGACTCAGAGACCCTAGGTTGCCGACATGCCCTCTTAACTTCATCTAGCCACTTCAGGAACATGGGATGAGCATCTATATTCCACTTTTCCTTCCATTCATGAACTGTCAAAGAGGCATATTTCTAGGTAGTGGGGTTTTTGCTAATCTCGGCGACGGGAAGTTCAACAGGTGTTATCTTCTCCATGGAAATCACACTAAGACTTTATCTATTTAAAGGATAACAGTAAACAAAATATATTAGCAATTGTATCTGATGGTGCAAAAATTACAACGTTATAATGTGGGGATGATAAAAAGTTTAATTTTAAATTTACTTGGGGATTGGAGCATAATGTGTAAACCAGAAGTTCAAAACTTACTGATCCCTTTGAAATTTCATATGGGTAATCTTCATTTTTTTCATTTTAGTAAGCATTTATTGAATAAAGTCAATAACCGTTGATTTTTAGGAGTGGTTCTTGCACTAATGAGAAGGGTTTGGTCAATTGAGAAGAAGGTACTAATGATATAACAATGCTATGGACAATTAATCTTGGTGTAGCATAATAATTTGGGTGAGATAATTATTCATGGGCATCTTTTCCTTCATCAACATAACCATAGGTTATCACTAACACCTATATTTGTAGTGATTGACTGATAATTAAAGGGACTAATTATATGTAAAACATTTGTTTCAATATGAGGGAAAATTTGTAGATTATTTTTAGACTCTGATGAGGAAGATGACTATCCTCGTCAGCATGCACACACTCTCTTATCACAATTGTCAATATTAACCCTAAACCTTCCATTTCTTTTATCTCTATCATCATCAATGTCTTTTAAAAGAGGCATAAAGTACATCAGGGAAATTTGCATTTTTGTTTCTTCTTGTTGATGGATAAAAAATGATTTTTTGTAATAGAAGACAAATTATTATATTGACTTGACCAAACAACTTTTAAAATTCTTCATTACATGTCCCTTAATAACGGACACACAATTTGTATTAAATATCCACTAATAATGGAGTTAGACAATTGTCTTTCATCCATACATGCTATTATAGTACGTTAGATTTTTCTCTTCCTTCCCTTATTGCCTTTTTTGACAAAATTTTTATCCACCAATACCCCTGTGTACTCTATCAGAGAAGGATGGAATGTATTTTCCTTACACAAATCAAATGACTTTTCCTTGATGTTTTCTATCTCATAACCGTTGTGCAATATATTTCTAGATAATGGTTAATTTTTTATTTCTACTATTTACACTATATTTTTCTAAGGTTTAGTGGATTTAAAGTGATTTTATTTTGGAAAGGCTTAACGAAATAAATAAATTATAAATTACATTATAAATGAAATTCAATGACTCATTAAAGTATGGTAGGTTTTTGTTTCCTTATTGTATTGGATTTTGTGACATGAATTTTATCCACCAATAGGCCTTAATACTTTAGGAAACAAATCAAATTATTTTTCCTTAAACAAATCAAATAACTTTTCCTAAATCAAATGTCTTCTCCTAAAATGGTGGATGTAAAGACTGCGGATAATAAATATGCATATAAGTTCTTTGAAATTCCATATGACATATTCCATATTATGCATATTCCATATTATCCTCTGCATATTATATGCATATTCCATATGACACATTGTGCAATAGACATAGACAATACTTGAAACGTGTATTTTCTATGATTGTTTACCAGAATGTTCATTATGAAATAGTCCTTTCCACTCTGAACCACGTTTTCTATTTCCTCTCTACCACTTGGGTCTACTCTTTCAATCGCAGGATCTGTCTGTTAATGTCAACTTAATCGTCTGTTGTCTGCTTGATACCGTCTACTCTACATCATTTAATGCATGTTAAATTTCAAATTTCAAATCTTTTTAGTCGACCACCTTCCATTTATCCCCGAAACCTGTTTCAAAAAGAGTTTTACTATCATAAGTTACTAAAAGTATTTGACCGTTCTTAAATATGTGAATAGTTGATTTGGGAATGCCGACAGTTTTCAAAAAAATTATCCTCCCAAATATGGTGAGATGATGAGCCAATAACTATGCTCTCAAATCCCTTGACTAATGTTTAAACAACATATATTCTTTCACAGATGAGCTTTTATGTCTGTTGAAGAGTCACCAATTCATATGCAAAAGTAAAAACCAGATATTGGTCACGTCAAGATACAGTGTGGATGTTTATAATCTTGAAGCGGAGCATTCGGTCACATTAAGAGATTTTTCAAGCTCTTTTTTTGTTATCTTTCATCACAAAGACAGAAGATGTGGTTATTTTGTTTCTAAGTTCCACTGATCAACATCAAGTTTAACAACATTCTCTTACCGAAGAATCCTTGGTGAATATTGGAGTATATTATAAGTTGTTCCTATCTGATTTTCGTCGACCCTTGCATCGTTCATGCACAAATGCATTGGCGAGTTGAGACAAATATTGCAAGATTCGACTTCTCAAACCACACCGAATCTATTATTCATCCTATTTTTTCAACAAGCTCTCGTTTGCTCAATTTGGGCATTGGGAGCCCAAGATATGGTCTTCTGAAGGTCTACGCTCAGAAAATCTTAATCCGCCCTCTCGTGCATCTCCAACAATTGATTTGTAATTTCATTCTATTTATCCCACATGCATATGCATCAAGAGAGGGCAACTTGAACTGTTTATAAAGACTATAACTCTTATAAGGTCAATAATCTTTCCCTCCCGAAACATAGAAATATGGGACATTAATACGCAAGTTCAATTTCAATTATTAAAATTTCATATAAGTTAGTTATGGTTGAGAATCCGCAGTAAGCCATCTTGTGGGAGAGGACAGTCATGACACTAGGGTTTATAGGTTTTTAATTTTTTTTTATAAAAGTTCATAAATGTATTTATTATATTCTTAATATTCTTTAATAGTAATATTAATTTATTTGTAAAAAATAAGTTCAAAATATTTAATTAAATCACTATTTATTAGTTTATTATTTTATATTTATTTATTACTAGCAATTGCCCCAAGGAAGGTGCAATAATACACAGTGAAGGTAATTGTTAGCGGGTAAGTGAGAACAGGTGGTCTAGTATCTATCATTGCCTAACCAGTATAACCTATTAATAAGAAAAATAACATCATTGGCAAAGACATAAGAATTCTTGTTAACCCGCCAATCTATTTTGAAACTGTTTGATAGTTTTGAAAAAGGCCCGTCTGATGAGGAGTTAGTGGATAACCTAGTTGCCTACGTCTTTGTTTGCACTTTCACCGTATGAAGCTGAAGTGAGAACTTTGTTCACATTTGTCTCAAACATCTTGGTGCCAAAAACTTTACTTCATGTCAAAAATTCTTCAAGATATATGAAGGGAGAGAAAAATTGTCGTTATGAAGAAAATATAATGATTGGATGCTATGAGGGTTGGTTTGAAGGTCATTGGGGCTTTTAAGAAAAATTTTAAAGAATGATAATGTAAGAAATATAGAATTCCCAGTGCGCCTTGTTTTAATGATAAGCAGCCTCTTCTTGGTTATATTGATGGTGTCTCTCAAGAGAGGGGAAAAAAGTGTGGAGTAGGATTTATGTTGAAACTAAAGGACACCCATGTGTTTAAATTAAAGATGAATTGTGAAGGGGTACTAACACTCGAGGTGAATTGGTTTCTCTATGGGCGATTTTGTTCTTTGCTTGTACTAAGTAAATCTTTTTTTTTTAAATTGTTGGGACTCTGAAATTGTTATTGACTAGTCTATGCAAAAGGATCAGTTATAGGTGGGTTTGTTGGATGGATGGAAAATCAAGATGAGAAATCTTCATTTAGCATTTGCACACTTGCAATTTCAACATGTGTATGGTGAATTCAATGAGGAAGTGGATTTCCTTTCGAAGCAAGCATTCTCGAGGTTGGAATGGAAGGTTTTATTTTATTTGTGGAACTAGTTGAATGAAGGGAGATTTCTTAAGGATACATTCGAATATTTTAAACTGTTGTATTTAGAATTATGATGAAAAGTTTGAGACTTACCGTCGTTTTTGAAGCTAAGGATGGTATTTGGAACTTGTAATAATTTTCTTTTTATATATTTTGCTGAGTCATTTAATATAGATGATAAGGTCTCTAAGGTTATAGTTATGACAATATGGGTTTCTTTAGATCATGGAATGTTCCCAAGTGTTCAATTTCTTGTTATATGCCAACCAAATAAAGCATTTGATCTTCTATGGAATGTTTGAATGCCAGATTTTTGCAAACTTTTCCTCTATAATTTTTTTTACAATTCTTGTTATGACATCTTATTGTCCTCTAAATTTGTTTGAGATTGTCCATAATTTGATTATGAATTTTAGATGTAATTATTTTTATTTTTTTGTCTTTATTAGATTTAATATTTTTAAGCTTCTTAAAATCAAGGATTTAAATCTAGTTTTTTTAAAGGTTTATGCCTTTTATATTCTAGTAGATCTACACTCTTTGATAATATTTAGATTTGTGCAATTATGTATTTGAAGCAATCAATACCTTCTTTCACTTGGTATGGGGATCATTATAGTGTTAGTGTTCTTTATCAACTTGGCATCACATTCACTTATCAAGTAGTATCAACAACTTCTTAATTGACAATAGGAAAATTTATTACCATATATTTCCTTTTAGTAAGAATAAATAGTAAAAATCCCAAAGTTCAATTTAAAAATTAATAGTGAGAAACTCAACTTTTGGTTACACAATTCTGATGCATACTTTATAACTCGACATGAGTAACTAATATAAACAATATCCTAACCATTGAGCTTGATATGAAACAATTTTATCTCCATTATCAACAAACCCATTAGAAGATGTTTTTTTATTGAAGATAATCAATCACCTATTGGTCAAACCCATTAGAATATGTTTTTTTATTGAAGATAATCAATCACCTATTGGTCAAACCCATTAGAATATGTTTTTTTATTGAAGATAATCAATCACCTATTGGTCAAACCCATTAGAATATGTTTTTTTTTATTGAAGATAATCAATCACCTATAAGTAGTCCAATTATCTATATAAGTATGTCCATTTGGTTGCATAATTCATATGTCTTTAGGTTAGATAGAGCTTAGGATGCTTCTCCTCACATAAAAACAACTTAAATTGGACACAAATATTGTGGTTAACAATCCAGCAAACTTTGTTTGAAATAATAACATTAAACCAATTATAAATTGATTTTCACTTAAAACAATTTTTTGAAAGTGCACAAGCAAATTATTTAATAAAAACTACACATGTAAAGCAAACTCCCTTCATATGCAGGTTTTAAAAATTCACATCTAATTAGAAAATAACAAAATCTACAGATGCAAAGCAAACTCCATGACTATGTAGCTTTTAAAAATTCACATCTGATTACAAAATAACATGGCAATTTAGCAGAAGCAAACTATTTAAAAGAATCTGCAGGTGGAAGCAAACTCCACCACTATACATTCCTGAAAGTCATCTTGAATTCCCACAGTAGATTCAGAGCATAGACTATGAAGTACTCAATCTATTTATTGACACTACTAAGTAACCACCACTTAACAAAGTTCAGTTACATAACTGTCTATCCAACGATAACCAGGCATTCTACAGCACCAAATTGAAGACCCTTCAGCATATCATGTTTAATGAGCACCTTTCATTTCCATCACAGATTACTCTTGCAGGGTTTTTGTTCTCATCCAATGCAGTATCTGTGTCCTGTCCCTTATCATGTCGATTCTTCAAAGCCCAAGTCACATGCAGATCGTAGTCACAATCTTTGCAATAATAGGAGCATGCAGTGCCATCTTCGTTGCATCCATCATAGACATATACACGCCTCTGTGTCAATACAAGTGGGTGTTCATGCTATCTATACCTCATCTCCTTGGGTGATTTCTCAATCATCTGTTCAATTTCCTTCTCCAGCCTTTCAAGATGAGCATCAGTGAAGGGATAATCCTTGGCTCCATGGGTGGACACTGCACTTCTGGCATTATCTGTGACAATTTTTCCATCTTGACCAACCACAATCAAGGATGGGATTCCTCTTACACGAAAAAGTCCTGAGAGATCCTTCTTAGTTTTATCTGCAAATGGAAGAGCCAGCCATGGCATGTTGTTGTAGTATTCTTCAAAAGCCTCTTGATCTCAGTCAGTAGATATGAGAACAATCTGAAATGCTTCTCCCCTTTCTTTGAGTTCGTTGTATACCTTTACAAGGTTTGGAGTGAAACTTCGGTAAGGGGGGCACCAATGAGCAGAGAAATACAAAGCAAGTGTCTTGCCCACAATTTTAGATACTTGGACCTATTACAAGAATCAAAACATATAAATAATTATTTCATCTCTGGCTGTGGTTTAGTGGTTGAAAGGCAGAACTTAGAAACAAAAAAACTGAAATTGAAAGTATTGGCAAATTAAATGTTTCATGTTGCTCCGTAGTTCACTAATAACTTATGTATATATACAGTGTAGTTCCCTAAAATCATAACATACTTTCAACCAGATTTAAACAGTTAATTTGAAAAGTGTACAACCGATTTTTTTATTTTTTTTTGACAATAACTGGGGGGTAGATATTAATGTGTCCTGGCAATCCCAGGACCTAAGAGATACAAAATTTGAAGAAGGTTGATGACCTCTAACAGTGCTGTCAACCTTCTTGATAATATCCTGAGTTCAAGCTCCTTCTTCTTTTTAAAACAGTTCCTAAAATTAGCAAATTGGTGCTTACATGAGTAGATTCTCACAAATTGTGAGCAAAGAAGAGTACAGAAACAACCCATCAGGAGGCCGGGGGTTTCCCCTTAAGGAAGGGGGCCAACGTATTTTGAGAACCTTGAAGAATATTTGAGGACGCTTCAGCTTCTCGGCGATCTCTATTGGTCTTCCTGCCTTTGGTGAGAGGGGGAGATGGACCTGGAAAGCTTTCCGAGCCAGGGTCACTAGAGGACCGAGAAGAGGAGCAAAGATCAACCCTTTGAATAGCAGGGGACTCTGAGGGAGAAGTTGTCACATCGAAAAGACCCTCAGTTGCCTTTTCCAGAGGAGGCCCTCCAATAGGAGTAGCTCCTACAGGTTCGGGGCCTTCAACAGAGCCCAAATGAGCGATCACTGGGACTTCTTCAACAGATGTTTCTACATGAATACGGACTGAATCTGGGTCCAGTGTGCCATCTACATCTGTCGGGGGGACCTTTGCTGCTGATGCTTTAGGATCCAGGCCTGGTCCTGGCTCCTACGGGTCTTCTGCTACTACTGCTGCCTCTAGCTCATCGACTTCTTGTAGAGCTTCAAATCTGTTTTTGTTTGCTGGAGGAGAATCTTTTTTTGTAGTGGGCACCTCCATGATGGAGTCCCTTCTCCGGGGAGCCCTACACCGATTAGAGACTGGCTGGAAGTCTGCACCTTTAGCCGAGGGAGGATCCCCTGTCTCTGAGGCTTTGGGGCAGCTTTTCGCGAAATGTCCATAGACATGGCAACGGAGGCATTTGAAGGGAATATGCTCATAATCCAGCTCCTGGATGAGACTCCACTCGCCCAAGGAGAGCTGTAGGGATTCCGGGAGCCGTTTCTCAAGATTGACCTCTACACATATGCGGGCACAAGTGTACTGATCCCCTTTTGGCTCCGCGCTATCCAGGAAATGGCCGAGCTTGTTTCCTATATCAGCTAGAGAGATTTCCCCCCAGAGATGAAGAGGAAGGTGGGGAAGCCTAACCCAAACCGGGGCAGTGGTGATTTCTGCTTCAGGATTGAATTCCAGTGACCACAGAGCTAAAAACAGCCCCCTCGAACCCATGAAATATGGACCGGATCTGAAGATTAGATCACGTTATTATTTGTTCGCAAAGATAAACACGAAATACCCTCTTCCTGTAGCACACAAAGAGATATGGGAGGGTGCCAGGGAGATCCACCATTCTGTTATCCATTGTTCCACTGCTTTGGGGCTAGGCCACAGACCAGTGAACTTTCCTATGAGGGATTTTTCTGAGAACAACAGGGCCATGCGGCACGGATTAGAAGGGGAGAGCTCCAGAGAAGGGATCTCTTCCATTTTTTTAACAAACTTGGCCGGAGGGGCGGCCTTTTCCCTAGGGCCTGCAGATCTAACTAGGGCCCTGAAGGCCACCATCGGATCCACTTCCATTGGGCGTTCCAGATGGGAGGAAAAACCTGGACTTGGTGGTAGAGATGATCACAGTCGCATCTTTAATCGCTGCTCCAAAACGCATGAATAAAACACAAAAAAACGCAGGGAGAATGCAGGAAAAAATGCCCAACTCGCAGCTTAATGAGGTGCACAGCCTTAGCAAAGGAGGACAGAGCATCAGCGGCAGGCAGGGCTGACGGGGAGGTCTGCAAACAACCAGGAGAGGGACGCAGGTGGCTAGGGTTTTGGCCCTAGCTGCTGGAGGTCGCAACCGTCTCGCCGCATAAGGTGTAGTCAAAATCCCTTCTTCCTACAACTGAAATTTTGTATATAAAGATTTGTTTTATTTAATTTTGAATATGATAATCCACCAATCATATTATAAGTAACCCTTTTTTTTTTTGGAAAATAGGGAATTAATAGTAGCCACATTGACTTGAGATATGATAATCAATCAGGCATATTGCAGATACTATGTGCATTAGAGTCAGAATATTATTAAGTAGACTCTTCTTTTTTAAACAGAGAAACACTAAGCATATGAGTTTGAATAGCACACTATCAAAACACAAAAGACCAATTGGCTTAAATGTTGAGATTAGACTGCCAAAATTCACCCATGACTTGCCCCTTTTGCTGTCTGCTTGTCAAAGCTATCACGACTCACAAACTTAAAGTAACATTGGGAGCCCAATGAGATTTCAAAATGGGCAATCATAGCAAAAAGCACTTTGACTGACCATTTGTATATATAAACCCTCAAATCTAAAAGGTTCAAAAGCGAACCATGCTTTGCTTTACTTCAAATCCGGATACAGAAAAGGCCAATGTCTTTTAAGCATCAAATCACGCACATCTTAAACTGCCACAGATACTTATCTAACTTTCATGTCATTTTTATTCAAAACTTGCAAATTATATACCCTAAAAGTATACCTCAGCTGCGGACTGAAAATAAACAGTAAGTCGAGGCTTTATTCCTAGTTAGGAATAAGGTGTTATATATACACCCCTCTTAAGAGATATCAGGAAACAACATCGAGGCTCAGCCATACACGTGTATTTGATAAACAAAGAATATGTATGCATTACTTGAGACTATCTATGTTAGTGCCTTCAACTTGAATTGAAGAATGTAATTGAGCTTAATGTAACTTTAAAAAACCAATGTTTTAGCAAAGACAATTTTTCGCTCACATACATATGGGTAGCAGTGGAAATCTCAAATTTCTCATGTAATAGTGTCAATATGGAGTTTCTATAAAAACATCAGATTCCTTAGGTGATTTTTGTTGCATAGTGTAACAATCAATGGAACTTACTAGGTCTAGTTCAATAACAAGATATCAAGAGATGGAACCTTTCTCTTGTATTCATCCAAAGACAATGCCATCTACCTCCAGTAATGGACAATGCCTTTAGAGGATCCGACAATCAATACATTTCATTTCATACGTTTCTAGCTGTCTTTCAGAATCCACACATTTGGTTGTGTGATTATACCTTCTCTGGCACCATAGTGAGAACTGTACACAACGATGCAGCTCATCAAGTAAAATTCTGGTAGAGGAAAAATAGATTGTCCTAGCTATGATTACATGTTTGTTTTACTCAAGAAGATGATGTTATACCAACCCATAACTATGGTGAACTCTACAACAAAAGAAAACTACTTTACTTTCGGTGGAACACATATGCGCATATGACATCTGTGCGTAAGGCTCATGAAGGCACCGATCTTTATATTCTCAGAGATGTTTTAGCTCTGACTTTTCAGAAAATAATCTAAAGAACGCTCTTTGAGGGATGAAAAAACCATGAATCCTCCAAAGCATTAATATAACTGAGCAGATGGATTTCTGGAGATCATCTAAAACTGAAATAGTCCCTCTTGCAGGAACAAGAGACTCTTGTGGTAAATAATAAAATAATGAAAATAACTAAAAGGAACTGTGTTCAAGATCATGGGGCTGTTGCAAACATTCCTATGGATTTGCATAGAAATAGTCCTCTTCCTTTGGTCTATCAGGTATAGCTATTCTTTTTGTTGGTTCTCCCATCTACTCTGCATGTACTTCATTAACAACAAGGGAAAATTCATCCCAATTTAAGGACCCATTGTTATATTGGTCAAAAAGTCCAACCAGATGTTTCCGATCCAACAAGATTGTTTTCTGAAATCCTAAGAATCTGCAGAGCATAAGCAACAATGAACAATAAAATAAGTAAAAAACTAAATCCATGATGGATAAAAATATGCCATGCTTCAGACAATTGTCTACAAATTAACAAAGTTAAATTTGAACAGTACTTAAATGGTTTGTGGACTTTAACCATAGTAAAATTGCAATTGAATTATAAGGGACATAAAGGTTAGGGATCTGTAACATCTACCTTTTGTGCTCTTCAACAACTTTGGCCATATTTCCATCATATGTTGGAACAAACACATTACTCTCACGAGAGACAATGTAATCCAGAGCAGCCATTTGGGATGAGTGATTTTGGAAAGGCCTCAAATCCACAGGATTAAATAGCATTTCTTTTCTAACTTGTTAAACCTTTCTCATTAAAAGATGGCCTAGAAAATGAAAGAGAAATACCTTGCAACAGTATTAAAAGACAAGGACGCCTTTAATCACTTAACATACCATTTTGGGATAAGCTGTAGATAGGGTAGACATCCTCCTTTCTCCACCATATATTTCACCAGCTGCAATATAAATCTGTATACTTTTATCAAAATGAAGTGCCTGTAAAACTGGTGCAGTCTCTTTTGGTGTTAATGGACATAAGCCATCCAGTCATTTCAGTTCAGAATTGATGACGTTTTCCTTCCACCATGGATACGCATACCTGACAGGGAATTGCAGATCACTACTGTTTAGAAAAACACCAGAAATGATTTCATGAGGAAAATGAAAGACTTTCATTATTGTGAATAATGACTCACCTCATTCTGGTGAGTTCTTCAGCCTCTTCATCAGTACAACCATGAGTACAGCTAGAGAAAGCCAACATATCCATTTCATACCGAAGATGTAAGACCAAAAATGGCCCATTTTCGCTCAATATTTTTAAGAGCCTTCGGCCTAACTCTTCAATTTGTGCGGTAAACTGAAGAGCATGGTAATTTGCACGGAAACGTAGCTTTTGGATCTCTAATGGTAAACCATTATTAGCTAGCCATGCATCTGTCTTGTTCAAATACAGAACTTTGTGTTTCTGTATCAGTGGAAGAATCTGCAGGATGAAGAGTAATATATTTTAGTAGGTTGCAGAGGAGAAAGCAAAATTGCTAAAAATTAGCGAAAGATGGATTGCTAAACGTAGACTATAGATCACCAAACTACATCTACTCTACCTGATGAAGGTAGTACGATATGTTTGACCAACTCACAAGAGGCATGGAAGGTACCATTCCCTACTGTACTCTGTTCTTTAGTCTTGGGGGAAGTTCTTTGAGTATTCGAACTTCATATCTCAAAGATGTAATAAAGTGATCAACATCAAATATGTCTTTGAATTCACTGCCAAAACAAAAATTCACACTTTTATTAAGAATGGACAAACACTTCCAGAGCGTAAAATCTCCCCACCACAAGCTATTCACATAGAAAAAGGATAACAACACTGAAAAAACCAACCATTTGAGTATATTATATGATTATCACATATTAACTTACCTTGGGTCTGCCCAGAATGATGCTTTGTTCAGTTCTGGTACAACTAATGTCACATTAAGATACCTTGCGATAGCAACCATGTCGCATATCTATAATTAATCAGAGGGAAATAATAATTAGGCTATACAAAGATTGCCATATTCATACAAAATAGACACTCTAAACTTAATGCAAATTTCTAAGTGACGACATATCTTACAGATGAGAAATCCTGTCTGGAACACAACGTTTGAGTATAGCAGCACACATACCGCTACTCGCATCTGACTTAGGCCTCCATTGCAAGACACCAAAAGACAACCATTGTTTTTATACACTCCTGTAGCAGGTAGGAATCGGCCAAAATAATTTCTGTTTAGAAACACTTTGTAAAAGAATGATCCTAAAATGTATTAATTTTAAGCAGTTTAGAAGCACTTAAAATAAGATGCCAAGTATATAACACTCCCAACTAACAGAAAGATTCATAATAAAATGACATTAACAGATAGAAATTGCAGCTGTAGTGAGAATAATGAAGATGTTGGCCATGTTTTTTGGAGGTGCCCATTTGCTAAGGACTGAACTTGTATCCAAGGACATTTTATAGGCATGATTATATCACAACTGTATGGGGAAGTTGTCATCTCAGGGATCCTTGGTGCCACCACAAAATAAGTTTGAGGTTTCTAGCAGTAATCAGGATGGTCACTCTCGAGTCCTTGACTTCTTATGGTGAAATGTTTTTACCAAAACACTTAAAGATTGGCCCAAGGGTAATCATAATTGATAAATTCTTGATTTTTCACTCTATAGCTATTCAATGTTTAGCTAATCTGATTGTGAAAAGATAGATATGGGAGTTAAATCGCATGCATATGCCTTGTCTGAATGGGTAGGTAGGGGGAAGGCTATGTAATGTCACAATAGCTTAGCATGTACTCTTTGACCAGATGACCATTGCCTTCCTCTTAGTAATACAAGTATCTGCTTTTTCAAGATTAAAAAAGGGTTGCTAAAGTATCTTTTATTCAGACCATGCCAAATTCAGAAGTAAAATACAGTCAAACAAACAGCTTTTTTACAATGTAAAAGCAATATAGAGTAGAACATTGATACCATGAGCTACTGACACAAGAAAATAAGGATAGAAAAGAATACAAATGGCACAAACTCAACAATTTGTGCAAAAACAAAAATACTGATAATGTATAAAGTAAATTGTACTTGCACCGAGATAAGCAAGGTGCACTTTGTACCCAAGTGGGGATGACAATGATCCATCAACTCTTCATGCATGTGTGTTGCAGTGCACTGAATCTAGACTGTCCATTGAGTGCATTAAATATGAATGCTAGTGCAGACTACTTTAATATTCACCTTGATTTTGCGAAGGTAGATGCATATCTCAAGTTCACATACATGATAGGTATCAAGAGTTGGAACTTGAGATACAAAACCTCTAGCTTTGTAACTTCAAGGTGAATTTCAAATCCAGGTACAAATGGATCTCTTCTAGTTTAGGTTACTAGGAGATAGAGCAGAGTGGACAGAAATCAATTGTGCATCAAAAAACTAATCAGATTTTGAATATGAGGCACAAATATGAGCATTGACAATTTTGAGACCAATGTAGACATGAAAGTGATTCAAATGTCAATAACAAGAATGTTTTAACATAAAAAAAACAGTAAGTTAGATACATAGTAGTTAAATTTCATGCACTTGCATTGCCTTATGTGGGGAAGGGGGATGACTATTTTGAAGTATCGATGGCTTAGAAATGAGCATGTACTTTATCTGAAACCCTCAAAAATAACACTAGATAGACTTCATGATTGAATACTATTAAGGAGAAAAATACAAATAAAGCACAGGGGCTTTAAAAATAGCTTCAAAGACACAGAAACCACCACTTGAGAATCATGAAAACATGGTCTATGAGTAGTTCCACATGCAAGGCTTACCTACAGCACCGCTGGGCAGGGCAGAACTGAGATCACCCATGTTGTAGGGAGAAATCTATTCTTCAGAGCCTCCTTACTTGCTCATCCTGGCCGTTCTTCTTTCTTCTAAGAATCTACAAGATTCGAACCTACAACGTAGAAGTGAAATCCAAAGAAAGACCGATAGTGTGATTAATGAATCATGGCATAAGAACATTGAAGATAGTAAGCAGATCTCAGTAACTCACCTGGGCACCTTCATGTTTGAGCACAAAGTTGCGCTCATCAGAAACCAAGAGTGACTACAGGCTTGTGCTTCTTTTTTGGCTTTCTCTTCAGCTTCAATCTCATCCAACTGCTCTTTTGTAAATGGGTAAGCTCAGATTCCATATTCTTGTATAAGGTCCACTGCATCAGTTTGTAATGTAGTGAACTTCTTTTTAATGTGATATGGAAATGGTAAAGCTAGCCATGGCATGCTGGAGTGAAATTTCTACAGGGACCACACAAGTGGGCTGAGAAATATAGACCCACTGTCTTCCCCACAAGCTTTGCTACTGGAACCTATTGGAAAAATACAAATTGGCAATGAGACCATCATAGAATAAAATTTCTGCACCTATTATTGCTAAACCCTTACAAAATCCAATAATTGCAGGAAACTAAATCGCCCAATTCAATACATGCTTTCTTTCTTACATTCTCATATAAAGAAACGATATCCAGATTTCGAGGTAGAGTAAAACACAAGCATAAATGGCAAGAACTCACCTTTCTTCCTCCATTGGCAAGGACAAAATCTCGTTCATTGGACAGCAGAAGATACTCTATAGTCTGTGCAGCCCTTACGGCCTCCTCTTTGTCCCTCAGCTGATCAATTCTCTTTGCAGTGAATGGATATACCTCAGTACCATATTATTCAATGATCTCCCACTTGCATAAGCCCATTTGACTTCAATAACCTGACCAAATCTACATATCTACACAAGATTGATTAGCAATTTTTACTTATAGATCAGTCAGGAAACTAGTGTACAACTATAAAATGAAAAGAAGCTTTTGAAGTGAAACGGTGGCTTACATTTGTCTTCCATTAAGAGTTAAAATGGAGATTGAAGCTGATGTATGATTATAGTAGTCTACAAATCCATAGGATTACTGTAAAGAAGGAAATTCAAATGGTTAGCTTAAATACAGAAAAAAGACTTGAAAATTAAGAGAGCACTAAAAAATAGTCTATAGTATTAAAATCACTTTCAAAAAGGAATATAGCGTGTAGTTCTAGCTCTACAGTATTAAAATTGCTTTCGGAAAGGAATATAGCTTGTAGTTCCAGCTCTAAAGTAGCATAATCCTCATAAGGTAAACAAAGTCTTCAACCAACCATAGCAAAAATACGGAGAGATACTTAATTTGAAAAAGATGTTAATTATTTGTAGTAAATTGTATCCAACATGCTATTATATATATATGTGAAAAATCTAATAGTTATATTACAGAAAATTATGTAATTGTCATCCATTCAAATAGTACATGCCAAACTATCATATTGAGGATATTTACCTCAGAAGGATAAAAAATTTATGCACCACCAATGGATTCCTTCTCTCCACCATGATATGATAACCTGTTAGAGTAGCACATAACACAAGAACAATGAACTATAATATAAATATAGTATTCAGTAAATAAAGTAATTTTTTTGTTTCTTCTTGTATAAAATGTTTAAATAGCATGGAAAGAAAAGTAGATAGGACAGTACCTTTTAATTTGGAGTTGGATGCTTTTCATGCCACAAAGGAAGCTTGCAGTGGTGGGAACCAGAGAAGACAAGTACAGATGAAGTAGCTGGATTAGTAAATTTAAAAACCGACTAACAAACTGTTGCAACAGTTATTTATTTACAGACCATATAATGTTTTATGGAAAGTATTTTGAAACGATTCGAGTATCGCAAATATGTGAAATCAATTGAATGTACAAATAGTATACTTGTAGTAGAAGTTAAAAAATGGGAAACAAATTTACTTTCAAACCAAGTATAGGGGCGCGCTGGGGGAAAAAATAGACATAGGTATGAAGTCAATAAGTACAAGCTAAATAAACAGACAGGATAAATGTACAACAAAACTGAAGAATTTAGTATATATTGTGAATTGTTTCTATGTACATACAGTACAGTGTGAACTGTTTCTCTGATCATAAGAGAGTATTTGAAACAAAATGATGATTGCGAATATTTACAACCAATTTAATGTCCAAACAATCTAAATTGAGTAGAAGTAACAAATGGACAACATATTTACTTTGAAACCAAGTATAGGGAGTCCATGGGAAAAAGAATATACATATGTGTAATGACAAGAAGTAGAAGGTAAATATATACATGGATTAAATGTACAGTAGAAGTTAAGAACTGGGTATAATGTGAATTATTTCTATTTACCTAGAGTTTGTTGCATTGTATTTGTAAAAGAAGTGTTTGTTTGATAGAGTACATAGTTTAGAGAGGTGCATTACATGCAAGTAGAAGGGAAATATAATAAATGTACATGTATTGTGGTATTAGTGGAAGCATGTAATATGTACAATGTTTGTGTATTCCATGTGTGGAAAATGGTAATACATCTATTCAAGAAAAGCATAGGTTATGGACAAGGTAGTACGTACAAGTGAATGGTAGTAATGGCAGTTGAAGAAGGTGTGGGAATCAAAGAAGAAGGCTTGCTGGGTTGTAAGGAGAAGGAAAAGGGAATTGCAAACAAGGAGAAGGCTCTAGTCATAAATGCAAGAGGGACTATGGCAACGACAACACCAGGTAATGGTTATGTATTGAGCAAGAGAAGGGTGGCGGGATACTAAGTCTTTGCGTATCTTGCGCATGGTGTCCCTTTCATGCATATGGATCATGCGTTGAAGGAAGGCTCTTATTTCCGAGAGAAGCTTAATAGTAGGGTGAATCGGATTCAGTGGGATGTTTGAAGTTAATTGGAACCGTGCTTCAATTTGTTACAGCGATGCTTCTTGTTCCTTTATTTGCTTGTAGAAGTCAGCAAAGGTGTTTAGGTATTGCATGTCCATCTTTGTTGTTGAAGAGCTAGGAAGAGAGAAAAAAAAGTGATTAAAAGCCTAACATGTTCAAATAATATAGAGTAAAGCAAGGCACGTCTATTTTTGTAATTGAATTGCTAGACAAACATTTTTTTTTCATAGTACCGAATAAGAAAAGCAAGAAGATATTCACATCATAGATGATAGGAAAAAAAGTTGAAAACTTGTGTAATGGACATTTTGTTGTTATTTTTTTTGTTTGTTCTATTGTAGAGAGAAAATAATGTTGTAAGTCTAATGTTATGGTAGATTCAAGTAGATGAAACAAAACGAAGTCAAGATGTTGGAAGCAAATGAACAAAAATATATGCATGAGTGCAAGAGTGTTTTTTTGGGGGGTGGATGGGGGGAGGGAAGAAGGTGAGGTTGTTTTGTTTTGGTATTTAGCAAGTGAAAAGTGATAGTATTTGGTTTTTATGGTGTTGTTTGTTTATTATTTTCTGTGTAACCGGGAAGAGGTGTGGGAAGCAATGTATGGGTGTAAGTATATGTGAGCAACTATGTTAAGCAACGTGTACAAGTAGAAGGGAAATATAATAAATGTACATGTACTATGGTAGTAGTGGAACCATGTAACATGTACAATCTTTGTGCGTTGCAAGTGTGGAAAAGACTAATATATATATTCAAGAAAAGCATAGGTTATGGACAAGGTGGTACGTACAACTGAAGGGTAGTAATGGCAACTGAAGACGTGTGAGAATCAAAGAAGAAGGGTTGCTAGGTTGTAAGGAAAGGGTAAAGGGAATTGCAAGCAAGGAGGAGACTCTAGTCATAAATGCAAGAGGGACTATGGCAATGACAACACCATGTAACATTTATGTATTGAGCAAGACAAGGGTGGCAGGATACTAAGTCTTTGTGGACCATGCGTTGAAGGAAGGTTGTTATTTGTGAGAGAAGCTTAATAGTAGGGTGGATCGGATTCAGTGGCATGTCTGAAGTCGATTGGAAGTGTGGTTCAATTTGTTGCAGCGATGGTTGTTGTTCCTTGATTTGCTTGCAAAAGTCAGTAAGGGTTTTCAGGTATTACATGTCCATGTCTCTTGTTGAAGAGCTAGGAAGAGAGAAAACAGAGCGATGAAAAGCTTAACATGTTTAAATAATATAGAGTAAAGGAAGGCACATATTTTTTTGTAAATGAATTGGTAGACTAACATTTTTTTTTCATAGTAACGAATAAGAAAAGTAAGAAGATATTCACATCATAGATGAAAGAAAAAAAAGTTGAAAACTTGTGTAGTGGACATTTCGTTGTTCTTTTTGTTTTGTTTTGTTCTATTATAGAGAGAAAAGACTGTTGTAAGTGTAATGTTATGGTACTGAGAAGAGGTGTGGGAAGCAATGCAAGGGTGTAAGCATATGTCAGCAACTATGTTAAGCAACGTCTGGTGCAATTGATTTGGAGGCAATAAAAGTTTCTTCTTGTTTTCTTCGTTGGACAGAAGGGCTATCCTTCATACGTGAATAGCGAGCAAAAGAAAAAGATGGCATTATGCATAGGTTAGTGAGTTGTCTAACTCTTGAAACTGTAGTAAATGTTATCCCTTGTCGATCAATGTTTCCTATGTCGATTGTTGCCTTCTGTAAGGTCATTCCTTGTGATTTGTGGATTGTTAAACCCCAGGCCATACGAAGGGGAAGTTGTCTACGAGAACCTCTTGTTAAAGGGAGGATTGGGATGTAGCTAGGGTTAGAAGCATCCCATGGCAGGCCTTTGTAGTTGACAAAGTCAACAACAACAAACAAAGGAAGGATAGGTGGAGTAGTGGCGGTGTTGTACAAGATTGAAACAACTTTACCAAGAGAACCATTAACAAGACCTGCCTCAACCCAAAGGTTTGTTGTAAGCATAACTTGTTGACCACCGGAAAAAAGTACAACCATATCTAATTGTTCATATTCTGGTGCAAGCAGTAGTGTTTGTTTCCTGACTTCTGTAGAACATAATGCAATCGAGACATTTAGTTGTTTAAGCATTTGTTTGTTGTGTAAAGCAACATAATTGTTAGTTGAGAACAAATGGGTGGATTGATAAAATACGTGATTCTTGGTTTGAGAGAGGGAAGAGGATGTCCTTGACATAATGATTGAGGAGAAGTTGGCGGAACTGAATCTGAGAAGGGTCATCTCCTTGTTGATGAAAAACCGTTGAGAGGGTTATGAATGTGTCAAAGGTACGCCAAAGTGTGTTTCCACGTGATTCTTCTACATACATGGGGATATCTTTAACAAGTGGAAGTTGACCAAGGTCACCTACGAGGATGATAGAGAGGCAAAGGGGAAGTTCATTGGGAAGGGAATGCTTCCCGAAGGTGAGAGTCAATGTTGGATAAGAGCAATGGTCCAATGAAACTCATCTCATCAATTGGCACATAACGTATATGGAGGAGTCGTTCTTGAAGGTTTGCAAGGGCTTGGCCCTCAAGAGGAATCATAGTATTTATTGGTATCCGAAGGGCAGAATGTATTGTAAGGGAATTTATGTTAAATGCCGCGACGCCAGTTGAAGCAAGTAGGAGAAGAGGGGATGAGTTATTTGGAGATGATGAAGAGAAGGCAGCTTGCAAGCATCCAATTAAGTAGGATTTTCCTATGCCTGCAGTTCCTTGGATGATCATATGTAATGGTTTTGTGGTAGTGTGTTGGGTGGAGTGGGACATAATAATTTCAAAGGCTTTGCGTTGTGTTGGAGAAAAGCAATTAGGCGAAGCAAGAGTTGAAAAAAGTTGTAGTTATGCTTGGTTTGATGATCGGTTCAAGTCAAGAAACGAGATGGCTGAGTTTTGCAAGTGTAAAGATATCTGCGTGTGGCTCCAAATGTGATTGGTGTCAAAGTTGCAATGACCAAGCATGTCAAGATCATCAAGTTGTAGGTTGTTCCCAGGGTGGAGTTGAGAGAGGAGTTACCATTCTGACAGGTTGATAAAGGAAGCAGGATGATCTTCATCAGGGGGGGTGTATCAACAGAAATAGTTGGAGGGGGTGAAGGTTCTCAGTCAACATGCCAGGGATTGTAGCTCCCATGGAAGGATTCCCATGCAGAGACAATTTCCAAGTCAGAGGAGCCAATATCTTTTGGCACATTGCGGAAAGGTTTGTACAGTAAGAGTTCACTCCAACAGAAATCGACATAAAGAGGAGAGGTGGAAGGAGGGATGGCAAGGAAACGAGGAAGGACACGCACGATCTTGGCCGGTTTGTGCAGCTTCCATTGATTTTTTTCCTACGTGCAAAAAAGGACCAAGAACGGGAAGCTTCGAGAAGGGGAAGGTGTTCAAGCGAAGCGGGTCTTTGCATGTATGCCGAAATGAAGTTGGTTGGCGGGGGGGTGTTGGGGATGTCTAGCGAGACACGTTTGAAAACGGTCTGGGAGGTGTTCAGGGAAATAAATGTACGACTACAAAGAGTCAAGGGAAGTTTTTGTAGCATATGGTAGGTTTCTTATGCTCCAATGTCTCGATCAGCCACGATTTTGGACAAAAGTTTTCGGATAGGTAGTAAGATTCCCTCTTCTGCAGGGGCAGCATGTGCAATACGTGTTAGAATGTCATGGTAGCTCTCAGATTTGTTCTCTTCTTTTGAAGCATACTTTGAAATGTATGAGAGGACAGCATGGCGCGAGAGCACTGGTTGGCAATCAACATTAGCTCTCCATACTGAGAGCATAAGAGGGTTGTGTACGTTTAGAAGCGCATCATTTCTAGCGGGGCTATATTCTTTTTGGCCAGAGCTGTCAATGAACATAGAAGATGTTTCCTGTAGGTCAAAGGGGAAACCATAGAGGCAAACAAGGTTTGAGCCTTTTTTGCGAAGACAAGAGAATTCATTGCATTTTGTGTGGCGTTGCACAGAATTGACAAGGGTTTCATAGTCATCATTATGGTTTCCTTCACGTATGGAGGATGCTGCAAGTGTGCAAGGGTCTTGGTGAGATGCTCGATGGAAGGTGGAGACATGAAGGTGCGCAGGACGAGGGTTCCATGCTGTTAAGAAGTTGTCAAAGTATGTTTTTGCACTATTAACAGCAAGGGGATCATTCCAATCAAGGCTGTCCATATTGGGTGCGTCCTCCATCCAAAGGAATCCATGTATATGAGCAGAACCTCAGTTTTTCCATTCATACCTGTATTAAGAAGGGAACCAAAAACAAAACACAAAGTTAAGGAAAATTTCAAAATGCGAAGCAGTAAAATGGAATAAAATGCAAAGAGTGAGAGGAACAAACCTGCACCAGTAATCTTTTGTCTTGAATGTGTGTAGTAGGACCTCTTCAAGGAAGATGGTGAATCTATGGTGCATAGATAGAGACGTAGTATGTGGATTGGTTATAATGTTATGAATTCTCCATTGGAATGTTTTGTAAGTATATGAATTTTTTTGTTTTGTGTATATATACATATATGTAGATATATATACTATTGCACGAGTGACATACAAGGATGCGATACGTACAATGAAACTGTAGCAGGAAGAAGAGTAGAATGTAGAATAGTGGCATATATATACTTTTTTTTTAATATAATGTGAGAAAAAAACATGCAATGGAACTATGCAAATTTAGGTTGTAAATGCTTAAAGTGTATTAGAGGCATGATCTAGCAAGGAATTTATTGGATACTTTGGGCCTTCTCGACATATCCCTTTTGGTCAACTGACTGTCTCATTACGATCCTGATTCTGTGTTTTATTGAGTCCAAATCTCATTGCTTCAATACACCCCTCGTTATACTTTTCTGATGTAACACAGTCTATTTGTCCTCCAATCTTCCATATCTAGGTTTGCATTCTTTTCCATCAGTGTATAGGGAGGAGATTCAAACCAACGATGTGATGTGCAAGTGAACAAAGGGCTTGACTATCTTCTCTGTTTGAATGCACGCATTTTTTTTCCTTGTGTGTCTTCACTATATAATTGTGTGTTATTCAAAAGATTGACTATCATGTGTTATTCAAAAAAGTGAATAGAAATTATATAATTAGTTCAAATAGAGGAAACTACTCTTGACATGCTTCTTGATCTAATACTTGTAATATAAGACAATAATCATAATACTAAATTGGAATAATACGAAAAGAAGATACATTTGGGGATCTCTCTGATAGCTGTAAAGTCAGAGATTTCCAACCGCCCAACCACAACAGGGACAGAAAAGCATAAAGTGTGGCAAGGGAAGACTTGTATCATCATTCCTGTAGCAACAGGTCAGGAAATCTAGCTGAAACAATTCATGAGAGACCAAGAAACATATGAATCGAGAGCATAATAAGAAGGCTGATAGGCACATCCATGACAACAAAAGAACCATTCATTCAAACTAAATGCTTGTGCCTCAAAAAGAGAGTGAAAGGGAAAAGCCCGGCACAAGACAAAATAACTGAAATATCCCATGATCAATGATCATACAATCTAAAGATCCAAAAAATTCCCCATGCCCCGGGGCCAACAAAAGAGCCTGTTTGGAGAGACTGTCATCCTGCTAGTTATGCTCGCAGTAGATATGATGGATGGTCACTAAAGGGACATGATGTAGCAGAGAAAGAATGTCATCACACCAATGACTAAGAAGTGGGGTGTTCAATGAAGCAGTTCTCTTCACCCAAGAGATGATAACCTGTGAATCCCCAAATCCAGATAACAGAGGGATCCCCAAATGAATGGCAACCAAAAGAAGTGACCAAATAGGAAAAAGCTCTAATTTGGTGCTGGTGCATCTATTATCCTAGGTTAAGAGCTTGTTGGCTATTTATAACGATAACATAATAAAATGTTTTTAATTACATAAAATAAGCATAATTTTTTTTAATTCCATGCATAAGCAAAGTTATTTTATAAGAGCTTGTTGGCTATCTATAACCAAAACATAATAAAAGTTTTTTAATTCCATAAAATAAGCATAAATTTTTTTAATTCCATGCATAAGCAAAGTTATTTTATTTGTGAAATGTACCAAAACAATCCTCAATAACTACTTTAGATTTGCATCATAACTTCATACCAAATTTACCCTTCAACAAACTTTCAAATATGTGTATTAAAGAGAAGGCTCTTATTTGGAAAGGAGTGCCACATTTTTTTTTTCGTTACATTCCTCTCTAAGATCACCATCAGACTGCAAAAGAATTCCGCAAATGCATACACATGTGCGGATCTCTTTGATAGTTGTAAATTCGAAGATTTCCAGCCGTCCAACCAAAACGGGGATAGAAAAGCATAAAATGTGGCAAGGGCATACTTGTATCATCATTCCTGTAGCAACAGGTCATGAAATCTAGCTGAAACAATTCGTGAGAGACCAAGAAACATATGAATCAGGAGCATAACAAGAAGGTTGATAGGCACATCCATGACAGCAAAAGAACCATTCATTCAAACTGAATGCTTGTGCCTCATAAAGAGAGTGAAAGGGAAAATCCCGGCACAAGCCAAAATAACTGAAATATCCCATGATCAATGATCATACCATCTAAAGATGCAGAAAATTCCCCATGCCCCGGGGCCAACGTAAGAGCCTGCATGGAGAGACTGTCAGCCTGCTAGTTATGCCCGCGGTAGATATGATTGATGGTCACTAAAGGGACATGATGCAACAGAGAAAGAATGTCATCACACCAATGACTCAGAAGTGGGGTGTTCAATGAAGAAGTTCTCTTCACCCAAGAGATGATAACCTGTGAATCCCCAAATCCAGATAAGAGAGGGATCCCTAAATGAATGGAAACTGAAAGAAGTGACCAAATAGGCAAAAGCTCTAATTTGGTGATGGTGCATCTATTATCCTAGGTTAAGAGCTTGTTGGCTATTTATAATGATAACATAATAAAATGTTTTTAATTGCATAAAATAAGCATAATTTTTTTTAATTCCATGCATAAGCAAAGTTATTTTATAAGAGCTTGTTGGCTATTTATAACCATAACATAATAAAAGTTTTTTAATTCCATAAAATAAGCATAAATTTTTTTAATTCCATTCATAAGCAAAGTTATTTTATTTGTGAAATGTACCAAAACAATCCTCAATAACTACTTCGGATTTGCATCATAACTTCATACCAAATTTACCCTTCAACAAACTTTCAAATATGTGTATTGAAGAGAAGGCTCTTCTTTGCAAAGGAGTGCCACATTTTTGTTTTGTTACATTCCTCTCTAAGATCAACATCAGAATGCAGAAGAATTCCGCAAATGCAGATACATTTGCGGATCTCTTCGGTAGCTGTAAAGCTAGATAATTCCAGCCATCCAATGAAAACGGGGAAAGAAAAGCATAAAGTCTGCCAAGGGCAGACTTGTATCATCATTGCTGTAGCAATAGGTCATAAAATCTATCGGAAACAATTCGTGAGAGACCAAAAAACATATGAATGAGGAGCATAACAAGCAGGCTGATAGGCACATCCATGTCGGCAAAAGAACCATTCATTCAAACTGAATGCTTGCGCCTCAAAAAGAGAGTGAAAGGGAAAATCCCGGCACAAGCCAAAAATAACTGAAATATCCCATTATCAATGATTATACCATCTAAAGATCCAGAAAATTCCCCATGCCTCGAGGCCAAGGAAAGAGCCTGTTTGGAGAGACTGTCAGGCTGCTAGTTATGCTCACGGTAGATATGATTGATGGTCACTAAAGGCACATGATGCAGCAGAGAAAGAATGTCATCACACCAATGACTCAGAACTGGGGTGTTCAATGAAGCAGTTCTGTTCACCGAAGAGATGAAGGGCCACATTTTTTCCTTACATTCCTATGTAAGAGCACCTTGAGAATGCACAACAATTCTGCAAATGCAGAAAGTTGTAAAGCCGGAGAATTCCAGCAATCCAACCAAAGTGGGGAAATAAAAGCATAAAGTTTGCTAAGGGGAGACTTTTTCGCATCATTCCTGTAGCAACAGGTCAGGAAACCTATCTGAAATAATTCGTGACAGACAAATTATTGGTGCATCCATGCCAGCAGAAGAACCATTCATTCAAATTGAATGCTTGTGCCTGATAAATAGAGTGAAAGGGAAATGCCCGACAAAAGGAAAAATAGCTAAAATATCCCATGATCAATGATCATACCATTGAAAGATCCAAAAAATCCTATATGCCTTGGGGCCAAGGAAAGAGCCTATTTGGAGAGACTGTCGGGCTGCTAGTTATGCTCGCGGTAGATATGATTTATGGTCACTAAAGGGACATGATGCAGTAGAGAAAGAATGTCATCACACCAATGACTCAGAAGTGGCGTGTTCAATGAAGTAGTTCTATTCACGCAAGAGATGCTAACATGTGAATCCCCAAATACATATAAGAGAGGGATCCCCAAATGAATTGCAATCGAAAACAATGTTCCCTTTGTCGTCTATTTGGCCAACACTGCTCATCCACGTGTCCTCTTCGCGATCGAGTGGTCCTTCGCGTGTCCTCTTCATGATTTGCTGGTCCTCAGTGTTTTTTAAAGCTCTGTTGGTCCTTCGCGTGTTTTTCAGGATGAGGTCAAGGTTTTCGGGCGCTACCCTGCTCTGTCATGCAAGTTTCATTTTTCATGGGCTTTGTCGTGACTGTTGAGCTTGTCAGAACTGCCCATTCCGCCTGCAAGTTTATTGTCCATGGGCTTTGCCGTGAGTGTTGAGTTTGTCAGAACTGCACTTGTCCAGCGGTTCTGGAGCGTGTGGGCAATATTTGGAGAGCCTGTCCTATGAAAGACCAGTGTTTTTTTCTCAGTTTGGCATTTATTCTCGGTTTGGAGGTTGGTGAACATCTTGTCATGGTGATCACCCCTCCCTGCTACATAAATGGCGTTTACTGGTCAAATTTAGTTTGCGTGGGTTTGCACAGAGAAGTTGCATTGTTTCTAGTTGCAGGAATTCTGATTCAAAGAGCCAAAGAACTAAAAAAACGCAGGTACGCAATTTCATTTCTATCGGAATTTCTACCCTCTTCAAGCCATTCATCAATTTCCACAAAACTGCCATTAAAAGAATTGGGCACCGCAGCTGGCCCGACCACTAAAACGTCATTCTCATATACCTTAGAATAATTCAAAACCCCTGAATAATTTGTTGTATTTCAGATATTCAATATTTTCTTCGAATAGAACATCATATTATAAGGTGGTCTTGGATCACTGAAAATGAAGAACCAAACTTGCAGGAAATGCAAGGGAACAAATAAAGGAAAACCCGCAAGAAAAGCCCCAGGTCTGAAAATCTATTTGAAACAATTCGTGAGAGACCAAGAAACATATGAATCAGGAGCATAACAAGAAGGATGATAGGCACATCCATGATAGAAAAAGAACCATTCATTCAAACTAAATGCTTGTGCCTCATAAAGAGAGTGAAAGGGCAAAGTCCGGCACAAGCCAAAATAACTGAAATATCCCATGATCAATGATCATACAATCTAAATATCCAGAAAATCCCCCATGCCCTGGGGCCAACGAAAGAGCCTGTATGGAGATCCTGTCAGCCTGCTAGATATGCTCGCGATAGATATGATTGATGGTCACTAAAGGCACATGATGCAGCATAGAAAGAATGGCATCACACCAATGACTCAGAAGTGGGGTGTTCAATGAAGCAGTTTTGTTCACCCATGAGATGACAACCTATGAATCCCCAAATACAGGTAAGAGAGGGATCCCCAAATGAATGGAAACCGAAACAAATGCAGAAGCAAATGCAAATACTTTGGGGGATCTATCTAATAGCTGTAAAGTTGGAGATTTCTAGCCGTCCAAGCGTGGAAGCGTGGTAGAAATGAACTTTGTGGAGATCTATTTATCAAAGCGTGGTAGAAATGAACTTTGTGGAGAGCCAAAGTCTTGTATTGCAATGGTCAAGTTTGTGCAGTTGAACTGGGCATTGGGACACAATGTCTTGTATAGTGATAAATTTTGCAGCTCAAAATGATTGGATTTGCGCCTGTATCTGCCAGAGATGGTAGTGACTTAGTTTATAGAACTCATTAAGCATTCATTGGTCTGTGTACATATTAAGGATGGAATATAATTATAGGATATTCAGATGTCTATCTGTCCCACCGGGGTGATCTTTCTATTCATTGCTGGAAGATGTATATTATAGCCATTGCCATACCCCATTTTATTGCTCTTTGTCATTTTGTGTGCAAAGAGACTGTTCACCAAATTACTGTTATCTCATCCTACTTAGACAAGAGCTACCTCCTTCCAAACAGATAACTCAAAATAAAAGGCCATCAACAAGTGATCTACAATATCTAAATCGTGCTTGCAAAGTATGCAACTCTTAGCATGTGTAGTTTCTTTTATGTCTATTATCCTAGGTTAACAGCTTCTTGGCTATTTATAACCATAAAATAATCCTTATTTTTAAAGGAAATGTTGATTTGTAGACCGCTCTCCCCAAATAGACTCTATATGAAAGAAGGCATTCTTCAATGCTTGCAGCATAACCCAACTTGA
>LPNX010703396.1:56247-120326 GCA_001517045.1 Pseudotsuga menziesii | reverse complement strand
CTACATCATGGTTTGAAAATATAATATACTTTGTTCACAATGCAATGGCTCACATGTTATGTGATTATAGTATATTTGTTTGATTGTCAAACCCAAGGCTCATTCGTTGATTAATAGTTTTGAATGTCTGAATCCTTCATTAGTTTTAATTGGTCATTTGGTCTATAAGTTGCAAGACTGAATGCTCTTCTTTGTTAATGACGATTTTTAGGGTCTCTGGTGTAGAGTTTTTGCCACCATGTTAATGGGATTGTTCCCAGTTCCTTTCCAAGGTAGTCTTGTGCTTCCATAGCTCCCACAGCTGTCTGTAGTAGGTTTCTTGTGCCTCAAATGACCATGCTTGCATTTCAACTATGCACATGGCCTTATTTAACAGGTAAGAGACTTAAACTTAGACCTGTAATTTTTATGAGGTAATTGCATTTGTTTAAGGCATTTACTGATATTACACTATCGTGGTTGTAGGAAGAGGAGGGATAAGGGGAACCACGAAGGAGCCGATCCATGACCCTCTCTACAAATCACCCAAGTTAATGTTATAAGGTTTTATGATACTTTATTACAATTTTATTTTATTTATTTACCTTAATTTACAATCGTAGCTTAATCTTTTTGTAGGTGGAGGGCGCTAGAGAGGGAGGTGGCAGGGTCTCCTCCTCAGAGGCATGTGTTTCATAATGCTTAGGCAAAAAAACAAAACCCTATCTCAATTTTCTCTTTCCCTACAATTGATTTGAAAACATTGTAACCTCCAGCTTAAGACTCGTATGGTCTCGTTGCAGGTATAGAACACCTGAGAGTTTAAAGAGCCGAGATGAGAGGATGCTCCAACTCTACATAAGATAAGTGGTGTGTTCTTGTTCAACCACCTTGGGGCTTAATTCTCTTTACAGAGGGATTTTACAACCTCTTTGCTTAGAATAGGTCTGGAATGCATTATGTTTAAGTCTTTAGTGGTTGCGTAATACTATGGGTGCCATCACGGATGGTGTTACCTCAACATTGTTGGTTCTATTTGTTTAATTTATTTGTGGTTTTTAAAACAAGTGGAATCCATTGAATTTGGACTTACAACCACACCCTGTATGTGTACATTCTATTGTTTTTATTTTATTACTTGTTTAAATAATGGAACAACCCTTAGGTTCTCTATTGTGAAGGTACTTTGTGGTTATTATTTGATTTACAGGATTCCATCCTCTGATGGACTTACGACCATAATATTTAAACTTGATATGATTTACACAACCCATTGGGTCTTATGATTTCTGTGGAGTAGTTAATTTATGAAATCATGGTATGAAAAGATAGAATGCATGCTTTCAATTTGGATTGGATTTGGTGAAGATTTGATCATTGTATTCTTTAAAGGCTCGACGACCATCGTTATGGACTTACAACCGATCTTTCAAATTGACATACTTGCATATGCGCTTTGTTTGGCTTGCAGATCTACGATCTGGTTATGAGTGTTAGAGGAGATCTATAAGGGATTGTTTAGATAATTTAAATATTAATTATATGTATCATGTAGGTGATTATTTGTATAATATTTGTATTGTATACATATGACTCTTCGACTGTAAATGGATGTGATTCTAGCATTGGTATTACCTAGATGTTATGTTGGATTGTTAGTTCATAATCCTTTAATCCTCATTATTTAATGTGATTTTAATAAATAATTAGAGATTGTTATCTCAATCTTTTCCAATTGTGAGTTATCTAGATTTATACTAATATGCATAGGATAAATTGTTTGTCCTAATATACTAACAAAATGAACCTTCATGCTTGCAGAAATAATCGAAAAGAAATGACTACAGAGGTACATTAAAAACTTAATTTGGTAATATAGGCATGAATAACATACAACGAAAAAGATCTAGTTTGCTAACATAATAGGAATGGTACTGATATGTAACAATTCTAAATTCTAATTAGATACATTATAAATCCTTAATCTATACAGAGGTATAAGTCATTTCCTTTAAAAAGAAATAACTGTGACTCTTAATTAACATAGAAATCTAACTATAACTAGTTTTAACAGATAAGAATATGACAAGAAAACTAGCACCACTGTTGGGGAAAAAGTAGAGATGGAATATTTGTTCCACCCAATCAATTACTAGAGCATCCAAATCACTTTCTCGAGAACCACTGTGCCTGTTCGTTGAACCACAAGAGAAAAATCCACCTAATGCGCCATCTCTTGTATTATCAGATTCAATTCCTGTCCAACGCTAACCTCCTGCTTCATAATGAACATACTATTATATAGTATTTTACCTACAACTTGGTCATTTATCAGCCTCCTTCTCTATAGCACTCAACTTGGAGTTGTAATTTGATTTTGGGGAAGATTCCTTTTCCACCTTGAGTTCTCAATCAGTAGCTTCAACCACTTGTTGTTTCCTCTTGTGGGTCAGCAAACACTCTTCAATAACTAATCTAGTTCTATCCCATTTAGTATCTTTTATTAATAAAGAATAATTCATTTCAAATGTTTTATTTTTTACTTTCTGTCAAATATTAAAAATAATAAATAAAATATTTTCAACAAAAATTAATAGTAAATTATTAATTTTAGGTGCATTACATACACCTCCCCTTAGAGGATAACACCGTACTTGGTGTTACTAACTATATTCTTATTCTTCCATTTCGTCATCTTGGAATAGAATTGGATATGCCTACCGCATAGCATTTTATAGTTCCCCTGTACATTCTTCTGGAATAAGGTGCGTCCATTGCACCTTGATTTGTCCAATGGTATGATTCCAGAGTAAAAGTTCTCTCCTATCAAGAATACACTCTGGTCACATCTGGAACTCTCTTTCGGGTTCCACCTAGATCACATTCCAATTGATCACATGCGTACCATCATGAATATATATTTTAGGATAGAAACGTGAAAAAAATTATGCACTTTAATAGTGGGTGGTAGGGCTAACTGGTTTGCAACCAGCCCTACATTAGAAAAAAAACTCAAATGGATAGCAATACATGGGTGCCAACTTTTAATACTTTCCCAATCTCAAAGAAATTTTTATTGGGATTTACTTTCATGTACACATGTTCACCCACGTGGAGGTCTCTCGGAGTTCTTTTTAGGTCAGCATAACTTTGATGCCTGTCTTTGGAAGCCTTTAAGTTTTGTTGCACCTGTGACATGGTTAGTTCCATATATTTTAATAAATCAGTTCCTAGCATTAACCTATCAACTCAATTTCTCCAAGAAATTGGAGTATTACATTTGCATGCATACATAATTTCAAACAAACTCATACCTATTGATACTTGAAAATTATTATTGCAAGCGAATTCTACTAAGTGAAATTAGTCTTCCCACATACCTGGTTTGTCCATTACATATATTCTTAGCATGTGTTCTATTAGTTTGTTTACCCTTTCATTCTTCCCAACTATTTGTGGATGATACATAGTACGGAAGTTCAATTATGTACCTAACCCTTTAAACAAATATTTCCAGAATTTTCCTATAAATTTTACGTCTACATATGAGACTATTAATTTTGGTACACCATGTAATCTAAAAATATCTTTCATAAAAATATCTGCAATGTTAACAACCTTATAGGTAGATTTTACACAAATAAAATGAGTAGTCTTACTTAAATTATCGATTTCGGCCATTATTGAATCATGATGTCTGAAATTATTCGGTAGGCCTCGTATAAAATCCATACTAATTGTTTCCTACTTCCATTACGGAATGGGTAGTGGTTGCAACAGTCCTGCTAGATGTTGATGTTCTATCTTAATTTGCTGACATTCTATGGACCAAGCTAAGTACTTTTCTACATCTTTCTTCATGTTAGGTCAAAAGAAATATTTTATGATCATGGTGATCATCTTCTGATATCCAGGATGTACTGAATACGGTTGTTTATGTAACTCATTCATGACTGTAACTTTTATTTATGTTGTGTTTGGTATGTACAACATGTTTTTATGCCACGGAAAACCCCTTCTATTTAGGATGAAATATGTTTCTATTTGATTTTGTTAATTTTCAGCAGTCTTTTCTTTTAAAATTTGGTATTCCTTATCTAAATTTTCTGCACCTCAGATCTAATTTTCCACATCATATTCATAATTGTTGCTTGTGAATAATAAATTTGCGTGACGACTCAAAGCGTCATCAACTTTGTTTTCCTTTCCTTTTATGTGTTTGATTTAAAAATCATATTCACTGAAGTAAGAAAACCATCTTGCATGTATAGCATTTAAGTCTTGTTGGTCAAATACATATGTTAGACTTATGTTGTTCGACATAAGAAAAAATTTCCTTCCAATGAGGTAATGTTGCCACATTTTTAATGTGTGAATTGTTGCAACAAGTTTCAAGTTGTGCATAGCATAATTCTTTTCATGTTCCTTTAATTTTCTAGGTTTATAAGCTACAACGTATTTTTCTTGTATTAATACCCCACATATTCCTTCTTTACAAGCATCGGTACATACGACTAAATCCTTGAAAGGATCAACAATATTTAGGATAGGGGTGGTAGTTAAAGTTGTTTTAATTTATTAAATATTTCCATACACTTTTCATTCCACTCAAACTTTTTACCTTTCTTCTAAAATGAAGTTATGGGGTAGGCTATCTTAGAAAATTCTTCAATGCACTTATTACAGTAGTTGGTAATCCCCATGAATGAATGTATGTGGGTTACATTTTTAGGATCTATCCATTCAGTGATAGCCTTAATTTTGTCAGGTTCGACTGAGATTCCATCCTTTGACACTACGTGTGCTAGGTATTAAATCCTATCTTTAAAGAAATCACATTTGTTGAACTTAGCATACAACTGTTGTTATCTTAGTACTTGCAGAATTACATTTAAATGTTCTTGATGTTCTTTTGAGTAGATTAGTATGTCTTCTATGAATACAACTACAAACGTATTCAGATAGTTACTTAAAATACTATTCATTAACCACATGAATGCAGGAGGTGTGTTTGTCAACCCAAAAGGAATTACAACAAATTCTTATTCACCATAACGGGTCCTAAACGTAGTTTTAAAGATGTCTTTGTCCTTGATCAGCACCTGATGGTGTCTAGACCTCAAGTCTATTTTAGAAAAGATTGTTACCCCGCTGAATTGATCGAATAGTAAATATTTTATGGATAAAAATCCTCCGTAAATGGGGAGGTATGATTCAATTAGGATCATAATATAATTTTTCATCTATTTTGGTACTTTCTAGGTGGAAATTAGGTTAAAAAATTGTGTGAAAACTCTATGGAGCCATTTTGAGGAATCAAATGATGTTTTTTTGTTCAAACCAATTATAGGACCAAGGTTCCATATTCTATGCAATGAAAACTTTCCAACATTCCAACAATAATAATACCCAATTGGAGGTCATATGTGAAACTTATGTTTCCCACAAGTTATCCAACTTGTGGACCGCCTTGGTAGAAGTGAATGCCACGTCAGGCCCATTACTCTAACAAGAGGGGTTGGACACATGCATAATTTGATGAATATGTGTGAAGGTACAAACATAATTAATAATTGAGTGTTGACGAAGTCAAAATAATTTACCCTATATGGCTATTGGGATATGTTTAATACTAGTTCATTAAGAGATGATGAACTTTAAGTCTTGACCATTTTACATGTTCCAGTGGCTAATAATATCTTGAAATAGTATTATAAGATAATATCATAAGAGTGAGGAGATCTTACAGCATACATTTAGGCCAAAAATGTTTGAAGGTAACTCCATAATCACTTCCCATTCCTTTGTATGTTCATTTTGATAACTATAGTTAAGAGAGACAAGATCATATGCCTCACCTTCTATATAGGTTTTCTCCTATATTGGATTTTTTAGGATAAATTTTGTGATCATTTTGTGGATGGTGTGTTGATGTGCTTGTTCTTTTATTTATACCGTTTTTGCAGATTCTATGATTTATTCTTCAAAATGTTATGATATTTATTGTGATAAATTGTTTTATTGGAACAACCATGGTTCTTTACAAATAATATAAGTACCCCTATAATGGGTCTGTAAAGACTTTGTTGAATATCCTTTTCTATTTTAATATATTCCTATGAAAATAAATATTTATTGCTTGCTTCAAAAGTCCCGTAGTATTTATAATGATCGAATCCCAAGACCCCAACAAATTAACCTTTAGGATATCCCTTGACCTTTCTATATTGTAGTTAGTAATTTCCCCACCCCCTCACTTAATGTGATCGAATTCCATGAGAAGTCTTCAATTCTCTTTATATGAATAAGAAAATGAAATCCCTTGAGAGGAAGAGTGGCTTATAGCATCTAAACTAGGTTTCCCAAAATATGAGACCAACACATTATCAACACTAGTCTCTCTATTCTCTGACCTCTTTTTCATATAGTCAAGTGGGTGTGATGATAAGTCTATTTAAAAATATGAATTAAAAAACGTATAATGATTAAAAAAAATTCATAATTAAAATAAAATTAATTATTAGTTCAAATATGATTGTTACTAAGTAATATTAAACCATATGAATAGAGATTGAGTTATAAAAGAAAATTGAATAAGTTGAACTACAATTTTGCATCTAAAAAGTAATCAAAATGTTATTGAGAATGATTATTTCAATAATAAACTCCCAAATAAATGTATTATATTTAGGCATTAAATTTTTCACTTTTCACCTACATAGTCATAAAATAATGTTAGAAAGTGGATTGATTTCAACCATCCGTGTCATTAATAACTTAAAAAAAAAACTTATATCCATGTCATGTGAACTCATGTCGTTGACATGTAAATGAGCTCATTTTGTTTTGTTATCATGTGAAAAAGAAAATCACAACCTTTTATATTAAGAAAATCAATCCACAAAATTCATGACTAACACATGATAGAGCTATATAAATATATGGAAATGGCATCTCGTAGAAGAAGTGGACATCCTAATTAGTAATGACATTGGAAGCTGTGTTAATAAGTCATTTGTTGGTAGGTGATATAGTTTATGAATAATAGTATAAGTTCATTTAAAATATGAGTTAAGGAAATTTAATCAATAAAAAATATTAATTATTAAAAATTTGATTATTACTTTACAAAATAAAAATAATTGTTAGTAAATAATATTAATTTTTTTAGAAATTAAAACATTAAGAAATGAGTGTAAATAAGTAATAAGTAATATTGCATAGATATTGATAAATTCACAAATTGGTTTGTTTTTATTTTAGTATTTTATTATATAATTAAATTCAGCACTTGCTTGCTTTATTATGCTCTCGATAGGGAATATATATGAATCGGTTAGGTCAATTAATTCCGGAGACATATTTAAATTTTTAGTTTTCAAATGTTTTTAATATAGTTTGATTAATTCTTATTTTTTGAATTATTTAAATATTGATTTAACTTAATTTTTATTGGTCTTTTGCAGGTGACGTTTGCTTGGGTCTTTGTGCCCCAAGACTCGGCGGCATGATGGCGTAAGTAGTAGTAATGGCCTAAGCAATAGCACTGGCATGTATTGAAAAAATGTTTTCATTTATTTTTTTGGGAAGATAATTCCTTGCCCGAGGCCTAGGACACACTTCAAGTCACAGCGTGTCAACTTCCACACTGCAATTGTAAAGCAATGGCCAGCCATTCTATGTCTGATTCCGTACACAAGAGAGTGACAGGGGGATGAAGTACTTATCACACTGAAGGTGTTATTTAAGGAGGTTGTTTCTCTACAGGTTTCGTTGTCTGTCTACGGCCTGTGTGAGAAACCGCCCCGTGTCCACATACTGTGATGCGATTGACAACAATCTATGTTCCGTATATGCAGTTGTATCATGACAAGCTGGAAGAGACCGAAGCTAGAAAGCATTTCCAGCAGCTTATTGATGCTGTAGGATATTGCCACAGCAAGGGTGTTTACCACAGAGATTTGAAGGTAGAGCAGTGAAAGCTATGCTATCATTGAAGTATGTTTACCACAGAGATTTGAAGGTAGAGCAGCTTTTCATTGAAGCATGAAGATTCTTTTTTCTATCCATTTTATTTGGAATAAGATTAAAAATTAGAAGATTTCCACTTCTAGGCAAGGTTTTGGTTTGAATCCTAGGCGATTTTCTAAATTAGAATTCAGTTAGGAGTTGAAGAATTCCTTTAAAATTTAAAAATCCTGCCGGATTCCTTCAAGCCAGTCCGAAAAAGTTGAAATTATCGAACCTTTAAGCTACGTGTTTTATTTGACCTAACATTAATTGTTAAAATTAACGATCAGCCCGAAAATATTCTGCTCAATACAAAGGGAAATGTAAAAACATCTGATTTTCTGATTACAGCATGTTTGATCCTGGCCTTTCAGGCAGATCAGTTGCAGCATATGACTTGTGGAAGCCCCAATTACGTGGCACCAGAGGTAACAACTTATCCGCAAGTTTATACTCTAAATCCAATCCGAGTTAGTCTGAGTTGCAATTAGTTAAACAAAATTTGGATTGAGTTTGTACATGTGATTTCGAAGAGAGGATACGATGGTGCTACCGCTCATGTTTGGTCTTGCGGGCCTCATTCTCTTTCTTCTCTTGATGGGTTGGCTGCCCTTCGATGACAGAAATATTGCAGTCCTCTATTAGAAGGTACTAACTAAACAAAGTACAAAATTACAATTAGTTTTAAACATTTTATTTGATCATATAATCCCATTCATTGTGTACTCTGGATCTGATTGTGTACTCTAGATCTGCAATAGTGAGTTCAACTGTCCAAATTGGCTATTTGAAGGCGCTCGCAGAATTAATAGTGGTGGTGGTGGCGGCGGCGGCGGCGGCGGCAGCGGCGTAGTTGTGCTTGGTGGGTACTTTACTTCTGGCTGCAGCTGGTGAGGCTCCCCATCCAAACTCATATCTACCTGCTGAAATTTCCCTTGGACGGGAACTCATGGCGAATTTATTTTACAGATATACTTCAAACCTATAAATTTGTTGAAAATACATAGAGGTAATTAGTTACCATGTTCGTGGAGAATGAAGGATAATAAACCCACTGCAAAATCATAAATAAAGCCACTACAAATTCAGAGTGAACGGATGTAACTACACAAAATTGATTAGAAAACTGCAAATCACCTCAAAGAAAACTTATTCATGGTGTGCCAAGCTCTACAAAATGATGGAATAGCCTACCCATTAGGAAAATAGACTCCATGTGTACAATTTTCATGAGTTTTTGAGCTGGTTAACTTAAATCCAACACATTCTAAACTTCGAAGTCACAGACGCCCAGCCTCAGGACTGCCAAATGTTATGGATTTCTTCTTTCAGGTTTTTTATTATAAAAGACCTAGATTAGAAAGCAACTCGAAGCTATAACTTCCAAATTGTAGGGAGAACAGAGATTTGCCAAACTTATTTTGTGTTTGTTTGAATACTTGGCTATTTTCCAAAATATAAGAAAAGCAACAGGTGTAAGATTAAATGTTGCAAAGGTCGATTGAAAAGGACACACAAACTTGTCTATGGATATTTGTTGGGTCATATTGATAAAAGCTTTATTGTAAAATAGTTTAGTTGTGTTAAAATTTAACATTATCCTTATTTTTTTCTTATAAAAAATTTTGTTCATAGATTTTTATTTTTAATTTCATATTCCTCTAGGTATTAATATTGAAGATTTGTGTCAAAATGTTTGTAATGGTTTGATGTAGTTTTTTCTATTTTATTTGAGAGTATATGTTTCTTTTCTTTTATAATAGTTTAAAATAAAATGAATAAATACATAATTATGTGTATATTACAAAAATATGTAGATTAATGCTACATGATTCATAGGATTGTGAATGCTACAAAGGGTTGTGAATGTTACATGATTTATATGATTGTGAATGTTATATGACATTAATGTTGAAGGGTTCTATGACTAGATTTTGTGTTTTATCTAAGTTATGATACATGGTATACACATAATTGTACCATTAGAATGTGTGGTTTTAGGTATTGTTAGGATTATGTTTGGATGTTCAAAATACTATCACACAATTTGGTTCTTAAGTTCTAAGAGTAACTTAGTAGAAATGAATGTTAATATCTAGCATTGAATTTTCCTTTGTGCCTATTGCCACCTATATTAATTAATGAGTATCATTCATCTCAGCGTTAAATAACTCTCATGTCTTTCTTTAATGTTGGTCTATTTGTGGCATATAGACTATGCATTTGACCAATGCAATGAAATTGGAATCTTGCAGTAGTGACCTTAACCTCACACAGAGAGGGCAATTCAGGGGACAATAAGTTAAACTTTAAAACTATACTATGAACACAGTCTTTTCAGCTTTTCCATACTAGTATACATCCTTCTGCATAGATAACTTGTTTTTTATAATTCCAAATCAAAATTATTTGAGCAAACATAGATTGTAATTATGATTTTATTAAATATGTGGGTTCTTACCTAATTGAAATTTTGTTTCAAGAAGAATATATGGGATTTATATTTTAATTTTTTCAAAACCTAATTGAAATTGTGTTTCAAGAAAAAGACAGGGGATTTATATTTTGTTTTTTTCAAGGATAATAATATATTATAGTTAAAATATTAAAGTATAATTGATGGTATTTGGATCTCCTTTATTTTATTAATGTATTTTTATAAGTGAAAAAGGCTGAACCAAACGAAGTTATGATGGGGATACTAGGACTACCAATCAACCTTCTTCTTTTCAAGCAAAATGGGAAAACCACCCTTCATGTGCACAGTCAAGCTATGAATGAGCTTTGGATTTCCCATAGCCGAATATTCAATTAGGCACTGCAATCTGAACATAGAAACCATAGTTTCCACAACATATTTCATATGAATAAATGCCATATATTTTTCGAGGAAAACCCATGCGCCGCCTTGGAAGATTGTGAATTTTCAAGGGACTCTATGGGATAAAATGCCCATCCTTGTTCAACCATATTTTTGGTTTGAATTCGAGCCATTCAATACCCTAGATGGTGTCCCTACGACCCATGGCATATGGGTGGTAAGTCACCCGAGTGCCTCTGCGCATGATAGTCGCATCAGGCATAACGCTATTGTGGAGAGCGTGCTTGGAGTCCAAGAGGACCGACAAATAAAGTCTCATAAATTCACAAATTGATGCATGTAAGTAATGCATGCTCTACAGATCCTTGTATGAAAATACCCAGTCTTTTCCATCCCATTTGGCTTCGGGTTTAACAGCCATGAGATGGTCAATTTCTTTGTGTATTGCTTCCAAGATGCCTACAAAATGTTTACATGTACCATAAGCTAGATATTTACATATGAAAATTTTAATATGAAGTAAATATACAAACTTTAATACATTGAATTTCTATTTACCTGTGAATAATGAGTTTCTATTTACCCATGATTCATCTTTCCACAATATTTCTAGTTCTCTCCTTGACACCTGTAGAGGCATTAAATTCTTCATTAGAATCTAGGAAGGTAGAGAAGAGTTGGGATGTTTGTTCAAGCTAATCCATATGAGATTCACGGACTTCATTGTCATTATATTGTGTTCCAAGAGAGAAGCTTCAGTATCAACAAGTTGCAACCTCCTCATTTGAATACCGTCAAATGCATCATCTTCATGATAATCAACAAGAACCATTATATTTCCCCACATGCTAATTATGTATCCAATCATCAATACTTGCAAAAGATTGATGGAATAAATCATTAATAATGATTATTTGTTACCAACGCCAAAGTCGATGGGTGGAGAGCTCTCAACAACATCTCCTATCCAAGTTTCATAGTTTGTCATACATATTTGTATCGTTCCAATCGTCTACTTCCATAGTTTCCATGGGACACTTCGAGGTCATGCATATCATCTAAAACACAACTGTGTAGGTCCACCAGACACTCAGTTTGTACATCTGAAAACCCAAACTCCTTGAGACAAAAAGACATTGCACTGGAAAACATGTGGGTCGGTTGAAGGTTGGTTGGGATTTAAAAAATCAACAGCACAGGCCGCCGCCATGGTTTTGAAAAAAGTTTTATCCGGCAATGAGATCTACTAATGGAGCTAACCGAAGTTGCAGAACTTGAAAAAGAAAGAAAAAAATTATGTGAATCTGAAGGTTGAAGAAAGGTTTATGGGAGTTTAATGAGTGGTCATATATATATTATTTATTTTGCAAATAAATGTAACAATAAGAAAATGAATTTTTGTTCGTTGGATTGTAATTTTTAATTTCATATATCAAAGCTTACGACTCAAAGGGCCTCCACATTCCATCGTGATGGTTTTGGGATCCGCAAGGAGCGAAGGGCACCATGCCTTTGCCTTTACATGTAGTGAAGAGAAAAGGTAAAAAGAAATTCAATGGACATTAGAGGAAATTTCAACTCAAAATGGGCCTCCTAAAATGAACTAATAAAATAATAGTTAAAATAATAAAATAATATTTATTAATTTTGGAGGAAGAAAAGAAAAAAACTACTTTTTTGTTTGTATTTTTGACATATCTCCCCGTGTTTTTACTCAAATTTCGATCGGGAGATCTTGTTGGATGCGGAATTAAATTCCGCATCCAATGAGTACCCACTCGACATACTTTTGACGGACCCCGCTACCCCAAAAACAAGAAATACCTGAAAAAAATGGAATGATGATGTCATCATTCCATTTTTTAGGTATTTCTTGTTTTTGGGGTAGCGGGGTCCATCAAAAGTATACCGAGTGGGTACTCGTTGGATGCGGAATTTAATTCCGCATCCAATGAGCTCTCCCGATTGAAATTTGAGTAAAAACACGGGGAGATATGTCAAAAATACAAACAAAAAAAGTAGTTTTTTTTATGATAAATTTATATTAAAAAAGTGTTTAAGACCTATACGGTTTTTCAAATTTAAAGCAATTTCATTGGCTAACACATAATGACATGGAATTTGAATAAAAGTTAAAAGGCCCATTTTGAGTTGAAATTTCCTCTAATGATTGTTACGTCTATAAAAAATTGTGCCCCCTGAGCTACAATATGTGTGCGGAAGAGGGTTGGCTTTTGCATCAATTAAGTCATGAAAATTAAGGAACAAGATACTAATGGACATCCTGATTATAAACTATCAATATTCAATATGAAGATTGACTTGGGATATTAAAAACTTGAAACAAAATATTTTCTTGAATTGTCAACCTTGTTTGGCCATTCCATGATATTTAATACATGAGATTATAAGAGGACCCACACGAATGGTTGATAGGAAAAATGGTGTCACTTGTGCAAATTATGATATGCAGAAATTTTGATGTCTTGCATAGTTCAAGTTTCAATTTCAAAGGTATAGTCTCTCCATGTCTAGGTCACGTCTCAGTTTCAAAGGTATAGTTCCTCCAAGTCTAGGGGTTTCAAGGTTCTCTAAATCTACCTAAAACTTGGAAAACTCCTATAACTATGCCCGTTGGATTTTTGGACATTTTTGCTTTGTAATATTCCATTGGCATTCAAAGGATCGAGGCGAAAACATTAACTTATTCACATAATGTTTTCAAATTTAAAAAATTTATGTACAAAAGCCTTTTGGAGGAAACTTAATTTCACTTATGTCGCGATTTAGAAGTTTGATGTAACTTATTTTCACTTATTTTCCTATATTTTATTTCATCACATAAACTTATATTATCTACACACAAATTTCTCTCATTTTTAAAACATATTGAATTTCTATTAAGTGTCTCATTTCCCCCTCTTTGGGGATATGCTAGTTATAACCATTATTATAACCAGGTCTCATGTTTGTTCCACACAATCTAAATTCTATTTTCCACTGGCTTCGTTGTTTGGTTGCTTTCTTTTCACCTACAGACTTAGAAGGACGAGGAATACTAGTTGCTCTTTACCTGCAAACTAAAAAGATAAAACTGTCTAGAGATCACTAGACAGAGATTTTGGATATATAACTATAGGAGTTTATTTTCTATAGTGGAGATTCATTGTTTTTGTAGTAGAGCATTGGTATATTTCATTAGCATGAGTGATCCATGGATCAAACTGCATCATTTTATTCCATTCTTGGGGTTAAGAAGGACTCTTCCACTGTTGAAATACGCAGTGACAATATATTTTATATTTCTTAATATTCATAGTGACTCTTATGTAATTTTGACTTTATATATCATTTAACATTTCCTATATGATATTTTTGATAACGAGTCTTTGAACCCATTCACCGAATTCCTCCGAGTAGAAAACAATGGAACAAACTTTACTTTTGGAGGATTGTGGAAGCTGGGATTAAAACTCTGAACTATTCCATCCATTACATCCCACTTTGAAATGGAATTACTTAGCCTAGCTATGATAATGATCTTCCACAAATTCTATACAAGGTATATTATTATATAGTGGCGGGGCTTATTGGCGTTTGCTGGTCACTTAATTTGTGACTATTCTAGTTGGTAAATTTTGAAATAAAATGAATTACATTAATAAAGTTTTATTAAATCGTTTCATAATTAATTTTATTAAATCATTTCATCTGAATTATGAAGGATGTCGGCACGGTTATGAGGCTCTTCACGAAAGCTTCCTAGTGTCTTTTAGATTTTGAAGGTATATTTCTTTATAGAATTCATCAATGAACCTAGGTTGTATATTTTGGAGCACCTTATATACTAGACAGACTCTCCCTTGGGAGGGGAGCCTGTCAAATGGGCACCATTGGATGAAAGATCCAATGGTACCCATTTGACAGGCTCCCCTATCGAGGGAATGTTTGTCCAGTAAATAAGGATTGTTGTATGTTTCTTTAAAGATTTCATTAATTAATTGCTAGGTTGTTTATTTATTTCTTTTGTTCAATGAATGCTAAATTCTTCCACATACTTCCATTTCATACTTCAAAAAAAAATGTGTTCTATATTTTTCTCAAGTGTGAGGTCAATTGGTTTACATAATTCAAATCGTGGGTGACACCTAGCCCAAGGTTGGAATCCCAAAGACCCTTCCATCATGGAAAACATAGTATTGATTTTTTTAATATATTAGTTATGTATAGATGTTTTTATTTGAGATTTGGGGTGAACTACTATTTATGTTTTTTCATTTACGGATGAGAAATATATTTGAGTTATAATTGTTTTTTTCTTTTCAATATTTTATTTTTGTTTACTACATAGCAACAACACATTTTCATTTGTGCTTCATACTAGTCAACACATTTGAATTCCATAAGGTATTTACCCTATCCAATTCATTTGGATTACTTTTTTATTACTTGCAATAATATCAAATAATGTTTATGGATAGTTTTATATGAAAGGAATAACAACAATATTACAAAATTGAGGAATTCAATGTAATAAAAATTTGTCCATTGGAGAATCAACAAATCTTCTATGATTTTCAATGACTAAGAATAAATTGTAAAGAAAGATGATTTCAATGGGACAAAAGCTCACTCTTAACACATATTTATTAAGGTTTGACATATTATAATATTTATGATCTCATGTTAATTACATTGTAAGCTAGCAACAAATATTTCTTTATAATTAAAGTTTAATGCAAATGTTTTTTTTCCATACTATGGTATGTTTTACCTCTGTCTCTCAACAACTAAACAACTTTGATAGTAACATAAGGAAAAATATACATGATATTGGAAACTATGGTAAGTAATTATACATTATATTTAAAACTATCATGATACATGTTATATGGTATAACTAACAATCTAAAATTAAAATGTCATGAAATATTCTATTTACTCTATAAATTTGACACATGATTTTATTTCAGATGTAAGTGACTATCATCTGAAGAGTTCATAATGAAAATATTAGGTATTAAAATATATAAAAAATGAAATGAATGAATATACATATATATGGACATATCTAGTCAAAATGATTGAAATGTATGCATTTATATCTTTACTCTTTTACCAAAACAACAATTAAACCTTTTGTATTCAATTTCATCAATTGTCGAAAGCTACATGCAAATATCTCCTCCCCATTGCAAGTAGCAATGTCGGGGACATTGCCACCAGGTGGCTGTTACTTGTTTATTATCTTATCTTAATAGTTTGTTATGTATATGTTTTTTTTTAATTGATTTTTTTCCTTATGAGTTGTCCTTCCTGTAATCATTTCCTGTTCCTCTTGTTCAGAAGGAGATTGCGTGTTACACCCTAAAAAGTAATAATAATGTTGTGAAATCACAAGGTATTCCAAATTGCAACTACCTTGGAAAGTACTTGACACTTAAAATAACATGTCCGAGAGAATCAACATCTGAGATATAATGGGCCATGTCAAATAATTGTTCATTCCAACACAGACAAATAGAATGTAAATTTATTCTTCAAACAAAATCAATTGGAACGTTGTATATGTGTTTTCACATATACGCTGTTTAAATCAATCATTTTTTGGGTGAGAGAATTTCACTGTTCTCGGTTAAGGGAAAATGCATGGATCAAATCTCAATCCAATTAATTGTCCTAGAATGGATGGCATTGAAATGCTAGCATGGCGATCATTTCAATCTAAATGTTTTAACAATTTTATTGGCGTCTCGAGAAAGCGACGAATTAATGTCTTCGGAAAATATGGCAATTACGAAAGCATTGTTTACGGTTGAAAGAAAAGAATATGCCATCGAAAGCATTGCGGCATAAAGTTGAAAGATAAATTATTCGACATCACATTTTTCTCTTTCTCAATTCTTCTTATGTTATTGTCATGTGAGAATCATCCATCTATGAAAATGATATTGAGCCAGTCGGCCAAGAAAACACTTTACACCTTCTCTTGTAAAGCAGTATCCCGCGTCGAGCTGCTATGATACGCGACTCAGTAGCTCAGATATGGTTATACTGGTCTACCTTTATGGATTTTATTAACTCACAATTCTCACGCGCACGTTCATTCACTTATATACACGGACCGATTAAGCAATCCAGAGACATTAGGTCGTGATTGCCATGGCAGAACAATCAAGAAGTGAAAATGAGTTCTTTCCCGATGAGTGGGCTGCACGAGTGAAACAAATCATTTTTCATGAAGCTGAGGAAAGAAGTCCAACAAAAGATGCCCCGCCTATGCACTTGCCTAAAGCAGTGCTTAGTGCAAATCTAGAGCAATACATACCTCAATTTATCTCACTAGGACCTTACCACTATCATGATCCCAGGGTCGAAGGTGTGACTGATGTGAGTTTTCATTATGATGAGCTCACTAAGATATCAATGAAGGAAGAGTACAAAATCAAGTTCGTAGCCACACTGTCTGAAAAAATCATCTTAAACTAGCAATTGCCCCCAAAAGGTGCAATAATACGTCGTAAGAGGAAAAAGTCGATGTGATAAAATAAAAAAGAGAGTGTTTTTTTCGTGCGAATTATTATTGATAGTGATGATCTTCTACCCAACCCGATATAACATGATGACTCTTTGTTTATGCTTGGTACTAAGGAAACCTTGTTTGTTATATCAAGGACTATAAATTATGCATGCATAGTTGTTTTCTGAGATGGTTTAAACATATGGGTGCTCTGGTAGATGGGACACCCAATTTTGAGCTTTGTTAGTACTTGTGGCTGATCAAGTGGAAACTCAAATGCTCTACAAGATCAAATGCTTTTATTTCATCCATTGTTTTGCCTCAAAGAGATTATGTACTCACAACATTCAAATTCATGGGGCACTAGATTTTTTTAGTGGTTTGGAGCTATATGTCCATTTTAACAAGTATGCACAATACCCATTAAAGGAAAGTGCCAAGAAAGTTGACATATATTCAAAGGTTCCAAATATAAAGGAATTAGCAAAAACAAATAACTGACAACATCTATTTTGTGAATTTGTTGAATTTTATTTAATAGTTGACATGGGATATCATCATAAAATGACCATAAAACCTAAATGAGATTAAAACATCATACCGTATTCAAGTAGGTCCTAGAGTGACATCCATAATGACACAACTATGCCTTCCTGAGTTGACATTGACATAATACAAGTCAAGAACTTTTGTGGAAGGAACTTTGATAGCAACAATATGATACCTTCCTCATTGTATGTCCTCTACTACAACTAATTTATGAGTCGTCTCCATGCATATTTACATGTCCTCATAGTGGCATCTCAAATAAATGTGTATTATTAGCTTCAACAATAATTTTTACATGTTTTTCATCAATAGAGCCTTTTCACCACTTCATTAAACCATTTTCAACGTCATATGAGCATTCAAATATGTCCTATCAATTAGACATATCTAGTCATTTTTCCTTTAGCTACTTTAGTAGGCTAGGCTAGGCTCGAGTAACATCGTTAAAGCTATATGTTCCTAAGGCTAGTTTGAACATCCTGATTCGAGTAGGTGATATTCCTAAAATCGAAACCTAAAGCTAATGTAAATATCTCATATTTTGTTAAGCCTTGTTCTTCAACTTGATGAGCTATGGCATATGCACTTCTATCAAGAACTTTTCAATCTATAATAAATTTTAAAATTTTAATATAAATTTAATATGTATTTTTTTTAACTATTTTTAAATTAATATGATGTTTTAGATTTTTTTACTATTAAAATGATTGAAATTTCAAATATATTATAATAAATAGTTTTAGACAAAATGAAAATAAAAATCTAAAATAAAGAGAAGTTATGAAAATGAATAATGTCATTGTATATATTGAACAACAATATGCATAGTAGTTTAGCAGAAACTTTCAATTTAATTTAGTTTCAACACTTTAAAACATATTTTACTCGAAATAAGATAAAACCATGATTGCTGGTAGTTGATCTTATCAATACAATGGTCTATTTATTTTAAAGGTTATCTCTAAATTGCAAATATTAAGTGATTGAAGAAATATTTTAAATTGATTAGGGCTGATGCACAATCATGGACTCCTTTAAGGACACTTTAGATGCCACATAATACTGGAATAAACGGAAAACTCCGATTTTAGGTGACAATTAGGGGTACTTCCCTAACTTATTTGAAGATGAAGTAAAAAGAGAAAAGATAGGTAATTGAATCAGCTTTCATAATATATAGCATTTATGCAGAGAAAATGTGTGCAAATGATTATAAAATTAGTTTCCATGAAAGTGGGTTTTCAAATTTTCAGCAGATCTTAACATATATGTTTGTGCGGGTGCAGCAATATATGAGGTAAATGATGTCCATTTGGGATAAAATATTGCAGACATATAAAGGACATATGGGCCTAGTGCAACACTATTTATTCAGAATTTTTCATGAATTACGTTTTTTTATTATTAATTATTGAAGTCAGAAAAGTTTGAAATTAAAACCTTATGTGTGGGTGCAACACTTTAGGGGAAAAAATTAATGAAATCCTTGATTTCTTAATATAAGATCGTAGAGCTTGATCTCGTCTAGTGCACCATATAGTTTTTTTGGGACATGGTGATGGAAATCAAAAGTTATATAACAAACAATCGATGTATTTATTTTCGAAAACTAATGTGTGTCATTTAGAAAAATAATTATAAATAAATAAAACATAGTTTTGAAGGGAAAAATTATATATTCAGAATCGTCATTTCGTACTCTACAATATCGTACATTTTGATAAAAAAATATTGTCTATGTCATATCAAAACACGAGATCTAATCTGAGCATATTGATAGAGTTCTAAAAGACAAGCAATAGCCTTGGTTGATTTGTCCTAGCTAATAGGTTTGGTATTCTGAAGTTACTTCCAAACCTAATGCCAAACCTTAATCCCGCTAATTATTTAAATTTTCAAATAATGCATATGCGATATAGCTTATCCATATCGCATATGTGATATAACGCATATGTGATATGGATAATCTATATCGCATATGCGTTATATCACATATGCGTTATAGATTATTCATATCGCATATGCGATACATAGAATTATGTTCATAGCTAATTTATGTGGTATGGCTTCTAAATTCATAATGTCACTAGCTACTTCGAAGTTCTATGGGTGGTGGGTTCCCATTATAGATTAATTCATGGAAGTTCTTTAATGTTGCTAGCATAATTGAACTAGGTAAATTCTAATTGTGCTATAGGTAAATTTTAACTAATTTTTTTTTTTCCTAATGCATCATTATTCACCACCCTCATCCTCATCATCATCACCACCCTCATCCTCATCATCATCATCATCACCCTCATCCTCATCATCATCATCATCACCCTCATCCTCATCTTCATCATCATCATCATATAGTCATCCTCCTCCTCCTCCTCATCATCATCATCACCATCACCATCACCCTCATCAGCTTCTTCATCATCATCGTCACCCTCATCCTCATCAGCATCGTCATGGTCATCATCATCATCATCACCATCATCAGATGTCATTGTGCCCTCATCCTAATCCTCCTCTTCCTCATCATCGTCCTCATCCTCCTCCTCCTCATCATCAACATCACCCTCATCCTCATCAACTTCATCATGGTCATCATCTTCATCATACTCATCCTCATCCTCATCATCATCATCGTTAACCTCATCATCATCATCACCCTCATCCTCATCATCATCATCATCATCATCATCCTAATCATGATCATCATGGTCATCATAATCATCATCATCATCATCATCACCCTCATCCTCATCACCATCATCATCATCATCCTCATCATCACCCTCATCATCATCATCATACTCATCCTCCTCCTCATCATCACCATCATCCTCATCATCATCTTCATTGTCACCCTCATCCTCATCCTCATCATCACCCTCATCAGCATTGTTCATCACCCTCATCCTCACCATCATCATCATCTTCATCGATAGCCTCATCCTCATCATCCTCATCATATTCATCATCCTCCTCATCATCACCATCAACCTCATCATCGTCTTCATCGTCACCCTCATCGTCATCATCATCATCACCCTCATCCTCATCATCATCAAACTCGATCCTCATAATCATCGTTCATCACCCTCATCCTCATCCTCATCCTCATCCTCATCATCATCATCATCATCATCATTGTCATCATCATCATGGTCATCCTCAACATCATCAGCATCCGCATGCTCATCATCACCATAATCCTCCTCCTCCTCATCCTCCTCCTCCTCCTCCTCCTCCTCCTCCTCATCATCATCAACATGGTCATCATCATCATCATGGTCATCCTCAACATCATCAGCATCCTCAGCCTCATCATCATCATCATGATCATCATCATCATTGTCATCATCATCTTCATCAACACCCTCATACTCAACATCATCAGCATCCTCATCATCATCATCATCATAATCCTCATCCTCATCATCATCACGTTCATCACCCTCCTCCTCCTCCTCCTCCTCATGATCATGATCATGATCATGATCATGATCATCATGATCATCATGGTCATCATCACCCTCATCCTCATCCTCCTCATCATCATGATCATCATCATCCTCATCCTCCTCCTCATCATCATCATCATCACCCTCATCCTCATCAGCTTCATCATGGTCATCATCACCATCCTCCTCCTCCTCATCATCACCCTCCTCCTCCTCTCATCATCATACTGATCATCCTCCTCCTCATCACCATCATCCTCATCATCATCTTCATCATCACCCTCATCCTCATCATCATCAACCTCGATCCTCATCATCATCGTTCATCACCCTCATCCTCATCCTCATCCTCATCGTTCATCACCCTCATCCTCATCATCATCATCATCATCATCATCTTCATCGACAGCCTCATCCTCAACATCATCAGCATCCTCATCCTCATCATCATCATAATCATCATCCTCAGCATCATGACGTTCATCACCCTCATCATCATCATGAGATGCATCATTGTCAGCATCATCATGGTCATCATCTTCATCGACACCCTCATCCTCAACATCATCATCATTGTCATCATCATCATCATGGTCATCATGGTCATTATCATCATCATGGTCATCGTCATCATGGTCATCATCATCATCATGGTCATCGTCATCATGGTCATCATCATGGTCATCATCATCATCATCACCCTCATAATCCTCATCCTCATCACCCTCATAATCATCATCGTTCATCACCCTCATCCTCATCATGATCATCATGGTCATCATCATCATCATCATTGTCATCATCATCATCATGGTCATCATCTTCATCGACAGACTCATCCTCAACATCATCAGCATCCTCATCATCATCATCATCATAATCCTCATCCTCATCATCGCCCTCCTCCTCCTCCTCCCCCTCCTCCTCCTCCTCCTCATCATCATCATTGTCATCATCATCATGGTCATCATCATGGTCATCCTCAACATCATCTCATGGTCATCATCATGGTCATAATCATGGTCATCATCATTGTCATCATCATCATGGTCATCATCATCATCATGGTCATCATCTTCATCGACACCCTCATCCTCAACATCATCAGCATCCTCATCATCATCATCATCATAATCCTCATCCTCATCCTCATCACGTTCATCACCCTCATCCTCATGATGATGATGATGATGATGATGATGATGATGATCATCATCATCATCATCATGGTCATCATCACCCTCATCCTCATCCTCATCCTCATCATCATCACATTCATCACCCTCATCCTCCTCCTCCTCCTCCTCCTCCTCCTCCTCATCATCATGGTCATCATCTTCATCGACACCCTCATCCTCAACATCATCAGCATCCTCATCATCATCATCACATCAATCCTCATCCTCATCCTCATCATCATCATCATCATAATCCTCATCCTCATAATCATCACGTTCATCACCCTCATCATCATGGTCATCATCATGATCATGATAATCATCATTGTCATCGTCGTCATGGTCATCATCATCATCATGGTCATCATCCTCCTCATCATCACCATCATTGTTCACCATCATCATCATCATCATCATCATCACCATCATTGTTCACCATCGTCGTCATCATCATCATCATCACCCTCATCCTCCTCCTCCTCCTCCTCCTCATCATCCTCATCCTCATCGTCTTCATCGACACCCTCATCATCATCCTCATCGTCGTCATCATCATCATCATCACTATCACCCTCATCCTCATCATCAGATCATCATAGTCATCATCCTCCTCCTCATCACCATCATTGTTCACCATCATCTTCATCGTCAACGTCATCCTCATCCTCATCATCATCACCATCACCCTCATCATCATCACCATCACCCTCATCCTCATCCTCATCATCATAGTCATCATCCTCCTCATCATCACCATCACCCTCAGCCTCATCATCACCATCTTGCTAACAACTGAATGTTTAGTTTTTGAGATAATGAAATCTATTGATCTGAACAAAGAATAAGTATTCAAGAAAGTTCTTCATATCCAATTAATATTTTAATGAAACAAAAACAAAGAATAAGACTTGCAACCACTGAGTATAAGAAAGTTCTTCATGTCTAGTTAATATTTTAACTAAACAAAAACATTAAGGTTATTTTAAGCCAATAAACCAATAGATTTCATGGATGTTTGTCTTAGTTCACTTTTAATTATGTGTAGGGACTTGTTTGAGATTTATTTTGATTCCAGTTATTTTATTTTCAAATAATTAAAGTTATTTTGTCTTCAAATAATTAGAGTTATTGTTCAAATAATCAGAGTTATTGTTGTATAAAATAACTATTTGATTATGGATATGTGCATGTATGTTTATGCATAATATGCATACAAAACTATATAAGTGTATATTTCCATGAATGTATGGATCATATTTTAAAATATATATATATAAAAGGATAAGGATGGAAAGATGGAAAAATGGATGTACATATTTTTTCTTATGCAACCCAAATCACCAAATCTATCTATTTGAAGCTAAAAGAAAAAGAAGACAAGCATGTACAACAATTAGAGGAAAAGGTAAGAATCCTGAGGTGGAAAAGGTTTAACAAAAAAAAAGATGACAATGTAAATTTAACACATTTTCATTGAGAACTAAATCACATATGCGATATATCGTATATGCAATAAATCGCATATACGATATATCGGGAATGCATTATGGAAACCCCTTTCCCTTTTAATAAATTCAATATCGCATATGCGATATATCGTAGGTGCATTATATCGGAAATGCGATTTATGTTTTATAGAAAATGTAAGGTGGCGTTGTGTTGGCCACCTTTAACGTATCAAAAGACATAATTCGTCTGAACCTGTGCACAGAGAATTGTTGGACTTGCAAATTTTTATCATTACTTACATAATTGCATAGTTTTGTACAGGTTTGGGTGGATTTCAATGGGGAATGTACATAATAGAGGAAGAAAGTTAGCAAGGAAGGTGCTTACACCGGAAGAAGCAGAGAATAAAAAACAAAAAAAAGGGAAGATTCAAGGAATCGTTGGCATTCATTACATGAGCAAATAGTTGCCATTCCCCCTCAAGAGATACCTGACCTAGAGGCTAAGGAAGATAATGCAACATTAAAAGAAGCTGGTTATATGGAAGTTGAGATTATTCATCCATTACTAGATGGTCAATCTTGTGAAAAGTTCAATAATTATGTTACTCCCGATGCAAATGTGACTCAGCAACAACCATGTTCGGTGGTTCAATCTCCTAATCGAAGTTGTGAGCTGGTAGTGGATGTAAACGTCACTCCAGCATTTCAAACGGCAAGAAATTTTGCATCAAAACGAAAGAGAACTCCTAAACGAATACAAGAGGATGAGAGCGGATTGACTTCCATGGAAGGTAAGGTGGCTAAACGCACTATCCTTTGTCATTCTTCTCAAATAATGAAACAATATTTTGATAACAAATCCGAAGCCGGTAAATGCCAACTATTTTTAGCTTTGCTTAAATCTAGAAATATGGCAACTGTTAGAAGAAATTTAGGCATAACAACAATGAAGAATATGGAATCAAGTAATCACATCGATTGGTAGAAAAACTCGTTCAAAAGATTGTAATGTGGCTTGTCGTGTATTGGCTGGATCAATTGTATGTAGATCCACAAGACAACATCATTTACTTAAATGCACATCCGAAATTGTTCCTTTACATCCAAAGACTCTTAAAAAATATTCAATAAGAAGAGACAACCTTGATGTAGAGGGACAAATGGAAACATTATGGGCATTTAGCGGTAGGATGCCCCGCAAAGACATGAAGTTAATCGAAGCAGTGAAGGGCCTATTGGTGAAGAACCAAACCCATAAGCAATATTGACAGCCGCATCAATGTTCTCAACATTGATTGATGGACTATGTGACCGTGGTGTTCCATGGGACACCAGCTGTATATTTTTTCACAAAAATTGTTAAAGATAATTAAATAGAAACAAAGTGTGAAACAATTGAAGATTTTGACATGAAACAAAATATAATATTAAAATAATGAGTTTTACTTACAAAGCGAAGTAATCCATCATCTTGAAAGTCGGAAGTAGGGCCATAGCATATGCCTCCACACGATGTGCAAGGGTGTGGAGTAACATGATGCTATGAAGACTCAACATCTCCTCTGTGATCTGTAGATGGGCCCGCCGTAGAAGTTCCAGCCCTTTGGTCTACATTACCTTGGACATCAGTCCCATGCTCAAGCAATGTCTTTTCCATGTCAAGTAATGCCTCCTGTGTATACTCAATGACAGGACCTGTAGGAGGATATACCCAAGGGGGTTTTGGTGTGCATGGTGGGTGTGGCACACGGTTGGGATCTATCCTGGATCCTTCCCTATCTTGGGGCATGCCATGACCAACACCCTAGTTTCCTAAGAGATCGAAGTAGTTAACATGTTTCCCTAGGATGAATTCTGCATACAACTTCCTAAAGAAATAAAATGGGATGTCCCTATTCCCATGGGGGTCTTCATCGAAGACCATATACCAACGATCCATCCAATTAGCCTTTATATTTGGTTCAGTGCACCAGTCTATGGAAATGTGTGCTCGACTGGTGGGTGGAACCAATCCAATGCTGGGGTCCCAGAATAATGCAAATAACTGGTCTTTTGTAATTTTAAGGGCTTTGATGTCTTTATGAGTCAATCCATCAGAGTAGTATTGCCTCCTAGATTCTCTGTACGAGGTAATGTTGTACAGAGCTCCTTGCGCATCGGAAATTGTGTTTGTTATCATGTCCACGGCATCGGCTAAAGAATATCTCAAATGACCCCCCCTCTAATAGATGAGCTAAGGCGCCTCAATGATGCCAAGCGTGCAATAATTTGTGTGTTTCTATCTTCTTCCCCCTTTGGGTCTGGGTTTGGTTGTGGGTTAGGTTGTTGTGGGTTAGGTCGTGGGTTAGGTTGTTGTGGGTTATTAGAGAGTGGGTTTTCCACATTCTGTTGTTGATTTGTGTTGTCTGTTAATATTTAAACATAAAATTGCAAGTTAATTTACTTAGAATCATTATTTGATTGTTCACATTTGAAATTATTTTTTAAAATTTGTTCAAAATAATTATAAAAACAAAGAAATTATGAACAAAATTAAAGAATGGAAGGATAAATGGAAAGGATTGAACTAGCATAAATACCTGCCATTGGAGCAATCCACCTCGAACTCGGCCTCGACCTCGAAAAGGTAAAACACAAATCGCACTTGTTGTTTTTCGCTTCTCTGTTTTTCCGCTTCTGCGTTGTTTCGCTCCTCCGTTATTTCGCTGTCCCGATGCTTTGAAAATGAGGTTGTGGCCTCTGTTTTATATTTTTTTCTGCTTTTGAATATCGCAAGTGCGATATATCGCATATGCGATATATTGCACTTGAGATATACTTCTTTTGGGGTCCCCTTACAAAAAAATATGTTTTACAAAAAAATGTGTTTCAACTTCTTGAGGGTCTCCCCCCCACTTGTTCTATCCATTATTTCATTGATTGAATTTTTGGTGAATCCATACAAATGCTTTTTCTTATGAATTATCTCCACATAAAGTTATTGAATTAGAACATAAGATTAATCCCTTGTGGGATCTGGCCATATCCAACCTAGTTCTTCCCCTAATGGCTCCATTTCCTTCATTATTCCAAAAGCATAGAAGTGGTTCCCTGTCAAAGATTCTCGTGCTCTTAATAAGATCACTACAAAAAATTGCTATCCCTTGTCACAGTATGATGATTTTCAAGGGTAACAAATTATTTATCAAGATGAAATTGTTGAATGGGATAACATCATTAGGTTTGCATGAGTTCCAGTGACACCTATAAGATTGAGTTAAGACTAAGTTTCTTCTCCATCCAAGGATTTTCATTGTGATATATCTTGAAAAAAATATCATTTTTAGTAAAACGTAGGAAGAGAACCTATGTGTGAACTTGGTACTAAAGCTACTTCGAACTCACAAATTGCAGGTTACTCACAAAAAAGTGTTATATTGGGAAACCTACATTCACTATCTAGGACTTCTTATTGATAAAATTGGAATAGGTGTTCATCTTGCCAATGTACAAGCTCTTGTTAACTAGCTCATCCCCTCATTGTTGTTTCTTGAAAAAGTATTTATCGGTGGCCTAAATTTTTATCAACATTTTACTACTCATTTATCTCACATTTCATACCCCCTACATCAACTCTCCAATCCACTTGTGTTTTCCTAACAAAGTTAATGGATGAGAATTCTTGGAACTCAAACACTACATTGTATTTGAAATTGGTTTTGCACCTTTTGGATTCGCAATATCCTTTTGATATTGAGACAAATGCTTCACACTATGCTACTAGTGTCATATTAAAATGGGTTGGTCATCCCACGAACTATCATTCCAAGACTTTGACAAACGCCAATCTGAAGTACAACACGTATGACAAAGAATTTTGAGATCTAGTGAAGGCCTTGAAGCAATGGTGCCATTATGTTTTGGATAAGGAAAACAATTTTTGTACTAATAATCATCCCTTAATCTTTTGAATTCATAGTGTAAGAGTTAAGAACAATTCCATCTCAGACATGCCTCCTACCTACAATAGTTTCACCTGGTCTTTAAATATAAGAAAGGGAGTTCAAATTAGGTGACAAATGTGTTGAGTTTCCCTCCACCTCAACCAATGCACATTTTGGATGTTCCTTGTGTTGCCTATGAAGCTTGGAACAACTATATGCTACTAGTACTTTCTTTGGGTCAGTTTGGCAGGCCTTTCATCATCCCACCCAAATTAATTTGTATTTGGGAGGGTTGGATGTTTATGCATAATTAAATTTTCCTACCCAACACTCTAGGCTCCTTAGTTTTGATTTGGGAAGCTCATGCCTCTTGATATGGTGGACATTTTGGCCCACTTAAGATGCGTTGAAAGGGAAAAATGACCCTTCATCAACAAGGATAGAGTGTCCAATTGGAGGTCCCAATTAGAACCTCTTTCATTTGTGATGGCACTTTTGACTACTATGTGGACCCAATTGTCATTTGTATGTGTATGCTTTTTTGTGATTTTATTCTATTTTAAGACCCTATTATGTAGATATATTTATAGATGTACAATGCATTTCTACATTACTTATCCTAGCCATGATCTATTCTTACAATTAAGCTAAGAATGAGCATGAACCACATTAATTTTCATATGGAATAAATTCATATACATATGCAACCATATGATTCACTTAATATTAATAGAGTGAAAATAGATGCAGATAAATCAACAACCGAATACATTACTAAAGTCCCTCTCTCATTCTGGTACAAACACTTAAAGAATATTAAAATATCAATTGCCTCAGAGAACTCACAAGTGTGGGTTTTCTATGTGTAAACGAATCCCCTAAAGAACGACCTACTATGATTGACATTGTGGGTGTACTCCAAAACATCTGAGAGGTCCATTTCTAAGAGTTGTTGGCATTCCGATCAATTATAACACATTTGTTGGGTAGTTCAAGTACTAAACAAGGCAATAAAAAATGCAATAATCAAGGCAATACAAAACGCATATGTGATATATCGCATATGCGTTTTCTAAATGTTCCATATCGCACTTGCGATATATCGCATATGCATTTTGTAAATGCTACATATCGCATATGCGATATTTAACATTAAAACACGCATATGCGATATATCGCATATGCAATGTACATTTCCACGAACCTTAGCCTTGTGTTTGGGCTCGGGTTATTCCGAACGTACCATCAATAACGCATATGCGTTCCTGATTTGCACTTCGGAAGTGCGTTTCTGATTTCCTAAGTGGCATCAAAAAGTGGAACCAACTTCGTGCGAGCGCCCATTAATTAATTGTTTTTTTTCATAATATTGTAAAAGTAATGATAATTTTGCATTCTTTTTAATAAAATATTGTAGAAATTAGAAAGGAAAAAAAACCTATATTTTAAATAAAATACAAAAACCACTATTTTACAAACACACAATTTTATATTTTTACTTTTTTGTAAATTATTAATGCAGGAAACTAAACTAATTTTTTTTAATTGATGATAATGATGATGATGGTTAACGTCTTTGGTCTCAAGCATCCCGAGCTCACTATAATTTTGACAAGTTAAAAGGCTATGAAGGTCGGTATTGCAATAAATATTATGAAACTTAATGTCGGTGTACATAGTGCACTCTAAGAGGAAGTTATTTTCATCTTCAATGTTCCTATTCTCATAGAGACAACAGATCCTTTCCATCCATGGTGTTTTAGGAATTGTCCATTGACCAGTTTCACTATGGAGCTCATGAGAATTCGTTCTTATCTTGGCTATATTAATTTTTTTCTTTGAACTGGTTAATACAGAGAGATATTTTTGATCTTCTAGAGTATGGTTGATGGCCTCCTTATAATATCTTAGTTTTATTTTAGCCTCTAAATCTTTCTCACACCACAATTTCTCTTTAAACTTAGAAGTAACAATATTTTTAATGTTATTAATATTTTGCAATGCAACATTTTCGTCGATCTCCCAGTGGTTTAACTTGGCCATGGTACAACCTCGCTTGAGCCTTAGTTGGTTTTTAACTAGGCCATGGTATAACCTCGCTTGGGCCTTAGTTCATTTTTAACCAGGCCATGGTACAATCTCGCATGAGCCTTAGTTGGTTTTGGTTGGAATTAAAAGCTAGCTTTAGAAGTCTATAGTCCCCCATGTTATTGATTTTGTGTTTAATAATTTTTAAAACAATAATACTATTACAATCATAAAACATTTACTAAATTATTAATTTATAAATAAAAATCTTAAAAAATAAGAAAACAAATTTAAATAACATATTTTTAAATTTAAGTTATTTAATTAAAAATATAAATAAAAAAATATAAATACAAGTAAATCTCATTTTAAAAAATTACAATTTTGTAAATATGAAAAATATAATTTGGAAAAAGCCAAAATTTCAAAATTTAAACATTTTTAAAATGAGTAATATATTTTTGAACTTACGCTACTATATTTTGAACCTAAATTTGTTTCCAATAAACCAATTTTCGGTGGTTTTTTTCCAGTAAGTTGAAGTTAAAGTTAGAATCAGCAAAGTACCTTGCCTTTATTCTAAATTTACAAAAATATTGTTTTATTTTGAACCTAAATTTGTTTAGAATAATCCAATTTTGGAGTTTTTTCTTTAAGTTAAAATAAAAGCAAGCAACTCAATTTGCCTTTATTCTTAATTTAGGAAATATTGTTTTATAGAAAACTTTTAGTTGAGGAGCATATTTACAACAATTCTTAAATATGTGAAGGTTATTGTTATAGGGAAGAGAATAGTCTTGAGAAGAGCAATTGGTTTGAGTCCACATTTTTATGATTCAAGGCTAACAATTACTACATATTAAATATTAGATACAAGTTAGATACAAAAATAAGAAAACAAGTCAAAACGACCACCCCAAGCAACACCAATCCAAGCTCCTCTACTCTTGTCCCTCTCAGCAATACAAATCCATAAACAAACCACCCTGGAATTCAAAAGTTCACTTTTATTTGTATTTTGGTTTTCTTTCAAATTTAATCCATGCAGGATGTTATCTGATTAAAAAAAAAATTAAATATAGAAAGATATTATTGTTGCCAAGATTGCATTCCAATCCTTTCAGAAAATATGGATGCACTTATTGAATTTCTTAAAGTAATTTCTTCTTGTTGAATGGATTATGTGCTTCCATTAACTGCCTTTAAGTTCGATTCACACTTAACTGATGCAAAATGTTATCTGGCAAACATGGTTATTTGTGTCTCTAATTTTTATATCACTTCTTATTATAGACTATAAATATTCACTTCTTTTACGTAAAAAAATGGTTTTATAGTAATTGCTATTATATTTTTTTCAAGCTTCTTGTTGTTCATACTTTTTCCCAATGTTATCTCTATTAAAATCACTTACTATATGTTGCCTCATTGGATAGGAACAATATAGAGGTTGGATTCTGGAAGACATAAAGAAATTTCTCTATCATGTTGTAGGTCTGCAAAATTTCTCCGTCATGATGTAAGTTTGTGTTTGTATTATATACCTAACTTTTATGGTATTTAGAATTTACTGGCCATTGCCTCTTTGAATGCCAAAATTAAAATCATCTTAAAAATTCAAAGTGGTTTTTCACACCTCTAAAATACCCGTTTCTGTTGAGTAAAGCAAAAAACCGCTCAAATTACTCCCTAGCAAGACCCTTACTTTTTCCACGCGCCTTGATAGTTAATGTGATTGAGTCATGGTCCCATGTGAGTCAAATTGACCTTATCTACAGCTTCATGTGGCAATAAATGTTTTCCAGTTGTCCTGTTGGTAAAGATTTTGCTCACAAGGTATGTGAATCTAATTGGTAATCTTCCATGGTTGTCTGATCTCCATGTTTTACTCTTTTGAAATCCAAGTTTTTAAAGACTATTTTTTAGGTTTTATTTGAAATATATGGAATTGAAAGAAAATTAGGGCTACCAACCCCACTATTTGATCTCCTTATTCACAATACAATGTAAATTGGAAAATAGCCTATGAGAGAATGGTAGCACTCCACAATGCTCTCTCAAGGCTCGAAACAGAAAAGGAAGGAATAGAACCATGATAGTTAAGATAGTGAATGGAAATGTTGTACCAAACAATTAAGAAATTGAATATTACTTGCATAATTCAAACATTAAAATTCAAAAACTGAAATGCACTTTTGAAAGGGCTTAATTTGTTTTCTTGATTAAATGTTAACATCTGTATAATCTATACAAGAAGAAAAAAATGTATTTGGATCAAGGGATTTGGAGGATCCCAAAGTGTTAGTGAGTGCATCGAGTAAAGAAAGAACCTCTTACACATGGATATGGATCCTTAACCAAAATACCAAAAAGGGGTCTTCAGATGAAGAAACAAAATAGATCCATGTTATAAAATGCCATGCCTAATCAAGTGAATTGAAGTAGTCATCATTACTCCTCATCATCAATTCTAGCCAGTTTCTTCAGTACAACACTAATAGGAGGCATTTGAGCAATAACCTCACCAGTTCCATCCAATGAAATGCATGCTAAATGAGAAGCCTCCTCTTTTGAGTACTTATTCATTAGATTTATATCGATGAATTCATCTGGCCTCCCTGATTGTACAAGAGGTCTTATTGAAGAAGAGTTAATCCTTGTTTCTCTAGTGAGAAGCTACAACAATATGATTCCAAAAGAATACACATCACTTTTCTCTATAAGACAACCAACTATGGTGTATTCTGGAGCCAAATATCCCATGCCTACAGGAGATTTCAGGATTGAATACACAATGTCATCTGCTAATAGTTTGTGTAGACCAAAATATGAAAGAAGAGGATTTAAGTTTTTATTAAGAAGAATCTTCTAAGCTGAGATGTTTTGATGCACAATAGCTTCGCTTATGCCTTCATGCAGATACTCAATGCCAGTGCCTGCACAGGTCGATACCAGATAACAAAACCAAACAGTGAATAAATATAGAAACAAATAAATGACAGGCTTAAAATATACCATACCAATGATATGACCTATTTACAAGTTATTTTATCAAAATGTGTTCCTTTCATAGAGAATTCTCATTACAAAAGCATCAAATACTCCAAATTCTTGAATGCGGGTATGTTTTCCATGAATACGGGTATGTTTTCCATGAATCTATGGAGTTGGTTGATGATCAATATTTGTGTCCTAGGCATCTATCAACATTTCTTTGTATTTTTGTGTATCTTGGGGTCAATGTACTATAACAGATATGTTAGTTTTTTTAAATAATGTTTCTAAAATTTAAAACAGACCTTACACTCGTGTGGAGTTATTACACACAGAGAGGTAACCAAATTCCTTAAGGTGTCAACATCTAATTTTTTGCCTCCATAAAACACTCTTTAAGTAGTTGCAGGGACACATTGAGATTAGTACCTTGGGAAATTTGATACCTCTGGGCATGTAACAGATACAAATGAAGTTGTTCTAGTTTACATGCTTTTAAATACCACCAGTGCAATGATTTTCCCAAAGGGTTGGGAATTGTGTTTGAAAATGTGGAACATTTGTTGAACAAGTTTATATGATGATGCATCATCATCTGCTTGCCTACACTGTATATGTGGCAAATTCTCTCTGCCAGAGAATTTTGTGTAACATTCCTCTAATTGTTCTTTTTGAGATCAAATAAAGTTGTTTGTAGCTTATGCATTTGCGTAAAGGCTATTTTTATTAGTTGGTTGCACGCAGAGAAGTGTAGTTCATTCCACATCCTGAGTGAGTGTCGAGTGACTCATTACCTCTTATTGTTTGTGTGTACCTTTGTGCAACAGAGCATTGGATTGAGACAATGTATTGGGTGCATTGGATGTAGAAACTAACAGATACCCATCCAAACCCAGGTCATATTTGCAGCTCGGGGTTGTGAAGATCAAGTTTGCATCTCGAATTCACAACTTGGCACAAATATACAATTTCAAGGGGAATATTGGACCCAGAGTTCTAAATGGGCCTATGCTAGTTTCTAGTCATGCCCAGAGATTCAAGAAGTGATATGAAGTGATATCAAACCCAATGAGAGTGGGGTGATCCATCAATTCTTTGTATTTATGTGTGTGCATTAGTATCAGTGTATTGAATATAGACGAAAAATTAGCAATGCAAGGTTAGTTCTATTGAGAGTATGATTGATCCATCAATCCTATGAGTTTGTATGTGTACATAAGGCTTAGGTGCATTAAATCTATAGAATTAGAATTGAGATAGTACATTGGATGTATTTGGTTTGAACAAAAAGGCCTATATATAAAATATTGGGACACAAATACATAACCTTGGGCTTCGTAACCTCAAGATGTGTATCAAACCAGGGTTAAGAGAGGTTTATGTTAGTGAAGTTTGTTGAAGATATTTGTGCATGGGTTAGTTAAGATAGAATGTGTATGGTTCATAAGTGTACTTATATCATCAAACCAAAAGTGAATATCAACAAGGAAATCCACTGGGAAGAAGGGTTTAAGACTTACCTTTCATAACACCATGTGCAATCCTTAATCTGGCAGGCCAGTCGAGTACCCTCCCATCTTTTGCAATTGGAAACTACAATAGATTTCCTTTGGGTGAAAAATAATACACAAGAAAGCACTCATCTCTGCCTCTAGAACAACAAAACCGTCTTAACCTAACCACATTTCCATGCCAAAGTGATGACAAAGTCTTGAGACCCTCTTGGAATTCCAATTCCACTATCTTTCAACTCATCTTATTTATGCTTTTGATGACCACAAAAGATGTGTCTTTGAATAACCCCTTGTAAGCAACACAATAGTTATTTTTTCCCAGCAGATTCTTTTCAGAGAAATACTATGTCGCATATTCAATTTCCTCAAGGTTAAATATACAACTCTAAAAGCATTCACATCATGTTCCTTCATCTGCCAAAGGATTCCAACCATTTGAGTACTCTAGACTAATTAGTGGAGTGATATATTTCCTTCCAAAATCCTTTGAATTAGCAATACTTATTCTATTGTTTGTTATCTCATAAGCACTTCTAATCTTATGTTTTCATCTTAAAAATCATGAGAATGTGAAAACACTTGCCATGGTTCCTCCACATATCAAAGAAATCACACCCACAACAATGGCAATGCTTGGGGTTTTAAAGGTTTTGGAGCAATTTTGGAAATTTCTTGAAAAATCTAAAGATTCTGGAATCTTCTGCAATGGAGCCTGGAGGTACTGTTGAGTCTCTCGGAGATTTGGCAGTTAAATTTGGTCCCCATGAACCAAGAGATTTTGGCTTTATTAATGGAAAACTGGCATTACAGATTGCAATCCCAAAAAATGATTTTCCACAGAGATTTAAATTGTTTCCATACATAAATCCTTCTTGAGTTTGTTTAAAACCTAAAAAATACAAGAGAAACCACACTATATCAACCCATATTTGTCATAAAAATATACTAGAAACAATTCTTACGCTCAAACATACAAATTGAGGTTTTGGTTATCAATCAACTCTTTGCATTTATGTGGACAGGTGTGTAGCCATGCATTGAATCTAGATGGTGCATCATCTATATTAAACTATACACTAACAGTCCCAACTCAGGTGAATCTAATATGCACCTTGCATTAAAAGGAAACCTTGCATTCATAGGTTCAAACCGAGGGTGTAGTGATCCATCAAATTTTTGTTTTTGTATGTTCCACTTCCTATATGTGTGATAGTGCATTGAATCTGGTGCATTGGATACATTGAATAGGGACATTAGCAATCTAATTTCAGGTGACTATAATATGCACCTTTCACTGGAAGCAAACCTTACATCCATAGATTCAAACTGAGGGTGTGGTCATCCATCAAATTTTCATGCTTGTATGTGCCTAAATGTGTAATATATGCGTATATACCTATCAAACCATCTAAACTATGATATGCAACATACCTAATGGAAATTTTCAAATTGAGGGTGTGATGATCCATCAACTCATGTTTATGCATGAATACATGTAACGGTAGGCTTAAATCTAAATAGTGCATTGGTTGTGTTGAATATGGACACTAGCAAAGATCCATTGAAACTTGGATGAATTTTCTGTGATATGCATGGCCTTGAGGTTGTGAAGCTTGAGGATGCATCAAAATGAGGGTCAGGTGATCCATCAACTCTATGTTTGTGTGTTGACTGTGCATGTAAGGGTGCATTGAATCTATATGGTGCATTGGGGGAATTTTTAAACTCTGGTGACCTGATGGGTGACTCATATGAAATGCACACTGAGTTTGTGAATCTTGTGGATGCATAACTGAAATTCACACAAATGGCTGACCCATCAAACATTGGAACTTTTGTATGTAAAATCAAAATATCATACCATCAAACCCGGTTTTAGATACTTAGTAAACCTATAAAACCCTAAGAAAACATATAAGACTCTTAGACTCAGTTTAAGATAGGTTTGTGCTACAAATAAACCTTTAATACCCCAACAAAACATGTCAGAACCAGTTTTAGATAGGTTTGTGCTACTAATAAACCTAAAAAACCCCAAGAAAACAACAAAACGAAGATGTATCACTGCTAAACCAAGATAAGATGAATTAGCGATTGTGCCATTTGTAAGTTGTGGGAATAAAAAAAAATGAATCTTAGATAATATTGTTAAACTTAAGTGTGCAGGGCATGAGTAAGATATCACCTTGAAGAGTATTTCCAGAGAGACTATTGTTCCTAACATCCAAAACATCAAGATGAGGTAGGTTTGTAAGAGTTGTGGGTATGGGCCCAAAGAGTGAGTTGAAGCTAAGGTCTAGCCTTGTTAGCGACATCATTTCTCGTAGTGATGATGGTATTGCAGTATTTAAATCATTGTGTTGCAGTGCAAGAACATTGAGCTTCTTCATAGACCTCAACTCCATCGGTATAGACCCTGTCAACCCATTGCATCACATCTGGAGTGATTCAAATAAAAATGTTTGTTTAAACCTTAGTGATCTCAACACATCAAATGCTTACTTGTTGTTTATGTTAGAAAAACAACAAATCTAGACAATGTTCAAGTGAGAATATATACCTTGCAAGTTGGACATGGCTCCTAGCTCCACAGCTGGATTGCTGCAAATACAAATGTTTGCAGCACAGCTGGAGTGCTGCAAATACAAATGTTTGTTTCAAACTTAGTTATCCCAACACAACAAATGCTTACTTGTGGTTTCTGTTAAAAAAACAACAAATCTAGACAGTGTTCAAGTGAGAATGTATACCTTGCAAGATGTACATGGTTCCTAGCTCCTTGGGAATAGGACCAAATAGCATATTGACATTAAGCTAAAGGTCCAGCATCTTAGTTAAGTTAGAAAGCTCTCTGGGTATCTTCCATTGAAGGATGTTGTAATGCAAATACAGTCCAGTGAGACATTTGAGCTTTCCAACTACTGAGGGTATTGAGCCTAATAATCCTTTGCCTTGCAAAGAAACACTTGCCACCTTGCCATGCTCATTGCAGGCAACTCCATCAAAAATCCCATTGCACGGATATCCTCCCCCACAAGTAGAGTATCTCCCCCTTGGGGTCCAGTGCAACTTTCATCTCCATCGGGACATCCACTTCCACCTCCCCCTTCCCTTCACATAATAATGCAACAAATAATATCATAATTGTTATTAGTAGTACTCCCATTTTGCAGTTATGAATCCCTGGAGCTTTAGCGAAATCAGAATGCATAGGGAAGTATTGTTCAGTTGTTTAAAAGCTACATAATATGAATTCCCATTCCCACATATAGAGAGCCAACCTGCATCTTGAACTTCTTGGTAGCAATGATGATAGATAGTTATCTTCTCTGATTTGAAACAGGTGGAATGGATTGAAGGTAAGGAATAAATGCGATGGCATTTATGCCACTCAAACAGATGCATCTTAAACTTCAACCACACAGCAAACAAATGGCGTGTAATAAATGGACAATAAACGATGAAATATGGTTGGTAGGATAGACGACGAAATTAACAGTGTTTACTAAAAGAGCCTCATATAGAAAAAGGCCTACAGCATAAAAATCTTATGTGTAATGTATAACTTTGGAAAAATAGGTTAAATATTTAGTCAACGAAGTAACTAATATGAATTCAATGGATATCGAATCCTATATACATTGCCTTCGACAGGTATAATAACGAGATGGATAAATAATAATCATGCAATTATATTAGAACCTCAGAGACCAAGTTCCAACAAAGTAATTAGAATAGTTTCATATCAATTAAGTCATGTAATAGTTAAAACTGTACAACAATAAATGTACACTTACAATAAGCTAATGAATCATTAAATGCAAATGCCATGAAACAATAATTTTGAGTAGTTAATCAATTGTAGTTCATGTACAACCGCAGGACAAGATTAAGTAGTCCTGCTGAAAAATAAACTTGGAATGTAACAATATCATGATGAAAAATAATAACCTAAATAGTAGCTGAAACTTCCACTATTATTTACACCCAGGATGACCACTGGGCCACCTACCTCCACCAACCAATCCTTAATTCTGAATTAAGCAGAGGAATAATTGACCTATGGGAGAAAACAACATTGCACAGAAATATAGCGGAACGTGCCCTTTGGCCATAGAAGATACCCGAAATGCAAACGGTTGAAGTCCTGTGCAATGAGGAACATTTGGTAAAAATAATATCTCATCTGGAAATTGGGTGAATATTCTATCTCCATGATCTCTCAGATTGAGTTTGAAATATCCGTCAAATGCCTAAATCTGACGCATTCATATGTTATAAGCGGCTGGTGTTTAAAACTAGAAAAGGAAGAGGTCAGATGACATGAATTTCTATTTTAAGGCACTATCATTAACATTCATTATTATCCATGGTACAGATACCAGCCCCTGTGATATTTCGATGCTTTCCCGGTACTATGCTTAAAACAAAGTCTGTGAAAATGTGCTCATATCCAGGCATTTTTCCATAGCCTGTACACAAATAACAATTTATATCAGAAACTACCAGTGGATAATGATATAAAGAAAACAAGGTCTCTAGTAGTAACACAGATGAAATCCAAAGGAAGAAAAATATATCTAGCGTAAGCAACAAACATTCAATTTTGGACAACAAAAGAAAGCATTTAAAATTTTAAAACACGTACCAGGGAAATAGTTGATGTCAATTACATAGTAGTGATCTCTTGCTCCATTTTCACGAATGATGTCTAAATTAAAAATTCAGAGTCCCTGGAGTACATTACAATGAAAACCAAGTGAGAAAAAACACATCCACCTATCTATTTTCGAAAGCAACATTGAAATATCATTGGATGGCCTAAAAAAATCAATGGGACTATCGAATACACTATGCATTATATCCCAAGGGATCACCTCCAACATCTCCAAAACCTAGATAACGTCTAGGATATGAAATACAGAAGTAAACTTTCAAGTCCTTTAACAATTAATCGTTGCAAAGATGCAAACTACTTACAAGCCTTCTACGGAGTTCAGTTGCGAGTTTATCAAGCAATAATGGCGAAGGAAACTCTGCAAGAATTACAATACATAATTCATAAAAAGCATGAAAAACATAAGAACTTATGTAACAGAAGTCAAATGTAATAAGAAAGAGTGTAATCCACCAGGTAGCAAAAGAAAACCTCATCGCCAACATGTAGATCTAAATCTGCATCATCAGCTGAAGCAGAAGCACTTGACACCCCTGGAAATGGAATCACTCCATAGCCCAAAGATGTACTTTCATCAACATCATGTAAATAAAACCCGCGCACTACTTTAATGGTGTCCCCAACAATGTAAACCTTGAAAAGTACTCCACTTGCAATCAAGGTAGATTGCTTGATTGATTAACTACTTGGAAAATAAGTTGGAAGAGTACTGCTGAAAGCATTATGTAACAAAATTTTGAATAACAAAAGATGAAGATTTTACTTCTATACCCTGATTGAGAAACTCTTGGAGCACCAGAGGGGGATCAAGCTCTGGCAGGCTGACCTGATCATATGCTAGTGATAATGCATGTGACTTTGTTGTGCCATCCACTACCAATGGCTTGGAAACTACAAAGAATATAAAAAAATGAAAATGTTGTAGCTGTCACTAATCCTATGTGTGTCTCAGCCTCAAACTGTGAAGAAAATAGTACTTTATAGTTATTAATCATCAATTATTGCAGCATAAAACTAGACAACTTACCCAGTGGTAAATTTATCCCTTCTTTAGCAACAACACTGGGAATCAAAGCAGTGTCCCCAGTTATGGCCAATTGCTTTGGAACACCAACTATACCTGATATATCAACCAAAGATTCTCAATAGATTACTTAGCCACCTTGAAACATGGGATTATTTAAAAAAAATTCATAGATGAAATAAAAGGTTGAGAAGCTCATTAGTAGTTCAAACACTAAATACATAAAGAAGGAACTACAGTAAACAACAAAGATAGTTACCTTGACATTGAAATAGGTCTAAATCAGCTACATCTTGAAGCTGCATTGACTGGCGATTATATAAATGTTGTATGGCATTTGGGGGATCAAGAACAATGACTTCTGGATGGCCCTTCCTATATTCCTGTAGAAGCAACCAGACATCTTACATTTCAAGTCTTGTGTGCATATGTGGTTGCATTGTAATCAAAGATTACAAAATCACATTGGCATTACAAGGAATAATCGAGGAAACATGAATATGTTCTATAAAGGGTAATACAAAATCATGGATCAACACTATGCTCTATATTAACATGATCAAAGTTAGTTTGGATACTTAAAAATAAAAAAATAACACATCTTGCAGACCATTTCGACATATATATATTAGAAGATCCACGAAGCTGTAGGTTCCACATTAATAAAAATTTACACCTACTGAAGCCACCCCAATTTTTGTTTAAAAACAAAGATAATTGTATATGCACAGTTGGTCCAATGCCTACAACTTAAACCTCCATTGTAAATAAGTAAACAAAATGTCACATAGGCAGTTCCAGACAATCAGCAAGCAAGAAAGCTTTAAAAATCCTCTGCTTGTCATATCATTGCATGTTTTCTTTAAAATTTTAAAACCAAAACATCTCTACTTGAATTCTCGTGCAAAATAATGGCATTTAAATGAACTCTGCTAGACACCTGTAAGTTTCTTTTGAGTTAGTGGAATCCTTAATGGTAATGCTAAGTCTCACAATAAATACCTGTTTACTGAAAAATGCCCAAAAATCATTTTAGGACTACAATGGTTTTATGTTCCTTGTAATGAACTTCTACTCTTCTCGATTGTTCAATCTGGTGGTGCTTTTGGGTCTACCCACGACTCTTCCCCCACCTAATAATGGCCTTTCCCTTCTCCTTCTGCTATTAGGATTGAACTTGGTTGCATTGACAGGAGGGCATGGGACAACCCTGGGATCCCTTTTTCTGGTGGATGGCCTATCCTGTTTTAGCAAAGCTTCTGTCTGGAATATATTTTCCATCTCATTGTTTTCCAATTGTATGAGAACCCACGCATCTCTGTAGGTTTGCACTCCTAAGAGGACTTGAGTTAGAATATAAGAGTGTTGTTGAAAACCATAAGCAAATTCAGAAGAACTCAATGATGCTAGAGTAAGAACCTTCCCGAATCCATGTGTCTCGTGATCATGTTCCTGTATTGTTGCTTATTCTACACAATTACAAAGACCTACAAACACCGCCTTAACTATTGGTAACAATAGATCCAATCCAACAAAAAGCCTTGAAATGAATCAAATGTTGAATATAAAAGAGTGATGGAAAGAGAGAAAGCAAAGCAACCTAGCTCTCGCGTTTATTCTTGAAGACAGGTCCAAATTTGTGAGAAGTGATGGACCTTAAGCATTCCAAAAGAGGCAGCAATTTGCCCCTGACTTTGGGTTCTCTTCTACTTCATTTGCTCATCGAGGAAGTTTCAATCTCATATGTGTCTTCCATTCTATCATCTGTTCCTTCCATTCTATCCTCCATATGGTTGTCTCCAGTAGACCTTGTGGTTTTATTCCAGGAATCCACGAATTCCTCACTTTCATTGTAGTTCCCCTATCATTTAACATGCCCATGCCTATGGCCTCTTTTGCTTTCCTCACGAATGCTGCTGAAAGCCTTGGTGCCTTTCCTAGTTGAGATTGATGCAGGGTTTCCAAAGCTCAGAAGATCTCTATCGACTATAAGCCCTTTCTGGCATTCATCTCTCGTAGCTTTGAATTCTTTCTATTTGATATCAATGGATTTTTCACTACCTTCTTCGATTCTAAATTGATTGTGTTTCTGCCTCGAGGTTTCAGAATCTATAGTAGTAGTCCCAAAATCCACCGAATTATTCTTGCCCTATTTCCTTATTGATCTTCTCCATAATGGTATCCACTGTATGCAATTTAAAGTTCTCTGTACAACCAATAAAGGCGTGATCTTGATCCCTATCACCGTCTCGATCCGGTTCAAATGTAGTGGCAACCAAGAAAACTTTTAGAACACACCATACACCGAAATTTTCACATATTCAATGATACTTTCACGGCTCCGGACTCGATCCAAGATGATCATTTATGTAATAGGTTCTTGTTCTTGATTTGTGTTGTTCATTTACATCTTAGGAGCATGAAATCCAAGCTTCATGTCAAAACCCCAAATTTTTTGAAAAATTTAATTTTTTTTAATTTACGTAATATTAACATAAATGCAGTTAACTAATCATTTAATTAGTTAAAGGTTATCATCTTATTATTATAATTCATCTGTTATTTGCATAGAGTGATTGAACAAATCTTTTCAGTTTACTGACTTGTTTCGGTTTGCGAACATAAGGTGGGGCTGTCATGAAAAACTGGGCTTACTTAGCTTTCGAGCTAATGCAGAAAGTTTCTTCTGTCCTTATAGATTACAGGTAAGAAGATTTGCTGCTGCAAGTAAAAATTCTAAAGTCTTTATGTACAAGTTTGTTTGCAATTCAAAGTTCAGTAAGACATTAGTGGCTAAGCACATATCTATGCTTACTGAGGTAAAATCCATTATCTGTTCTTCATTCTAGTAGAGGTAGAAATATAGTTCTTAGGATTACTGAACTATCTGATATCTATCATAGTTGTCAGTGTCAAAAGATCTTAAAATAAGATTGTTTACAATTAAAAAACGAAAATCAAAAGTTTATGTTTAAGAAAACACAAATACTCTTACTTCGTAAAGTGTATGAATAAGGGGTTTACAATTTACTACTTCTAAATTCAAACTATCCATTGATAGGGATATCCTCATGCTGATGCATCCGGTCTTATTTACATTACCACTAATTCAAAATATACTAAAGCTTATCTTAGGTCTGATGGATAACCTACTGTAAACTAGTTAGTATTCTAATCATTTGCAGAATGTACAACATAAAAGTTTCAAGGTCTAACCATTACATTGATAAACTTTCTCTTAAATGGCTTCACCTTCATATATGATAAATTCTAAGTTAAGGACATTTATTCCAGATGAAGCATTCATCAAAATATTTAGTTGCTATTTCCTCTTGTAAGCATTTATCAAACTTAGATGAATATGGCAAGACCATAAGGTTAACATTATAACAAAATAGTTACTATGGTCAAATCTACAACCTCCTTAAAGTCAACCATTAGTATACTCTATAACTATAATATAAGTGTTGGTGGAATACTTGTAAAAATAATATTCTTAATTAGCCACAGGTATTGAACTTCCCTCCTATAATCATGTTACAAAATTATTCTATTAAGACTGTAAAGTTTTAAATGACAAAGTAGTCATTCACCTAGATGAACAGGTCATAAACAAGTCCATGACAATTTAAGTTTATAGTCTTACCCTAAAGATAACTCTTAAAATCTTTACCTTAGACATTTCTAGTTTGTATACAAGATGATGTTATTGCACTTACCACTCTAGATATAGTGCTCTTTAAATCAAATGTTTATTAAATAAAATATCATGTTACAAGGTTCTTTTCCATATAGTTGGCTGTACCCACGACGAACCTAGTGTTATCAATTGATTGCATCGCATGGGTGATAATATAATATAACGTATGGTAATGATTTGTTAGAATTTGCATCGGTGGTAAGTTTCCACGACAAAGTTTACGTATTAACCTAACACTTGTGATAATGTTCCAATGATAGGTTGACTCGACCGGGACTAAGGTATAACCTTGGAGACAGCCGAAAGATTGTCAACACTGGATCCTCATGATTAGCTCAACGAAACTATAGAAAACAAACCCACCATGGAAAATTATTTGCATGGTGACATGGCTTTGTTTGGACCATGCATTGCAGGTTTTAAAAGAGTCTTTTGCAAGACCTAGCTCATTATCCTCCCTCGCCTTCGGCACTTGTCCATCCTCTGTGCAAGAAAACCGGCCGCTCTGTCACCTGTGTAGTGCTGCGACTGTCTATGGCTTCTCCTTCCTGGTTGTCTTGTCCCATTGCACCAACGTGAAGGCCATCTCATGGTGCTTCTGTTCATCATGTGTTACTCATTCTCTAGTTTGCTTTTTCGCTTCCTCCATTGTTTAAGCTCGAGCCCTTGACTGTGTTAGTCCTTACCATTCTCCTTCAATTTATAAATTCTAAATAATTCTTAACTAATTCTTGTGTAATTTATACTATACTATCTATGTTCTTTTGTAATTAATTTGTTTTCTTAGTTATGATATTTATTTATATATATACATAATTTAATTAACTCTATCCAGAGTTTATCTTATAAGCACAAATATTAACCTTTGTTCATATTCTAAATAAAAAGATTAACAACTCCGGAAACTTGTTCAGGCTCAGTCCCAATAAAAAGAAGGAGAATAATGAAATGAAATACATCACAAAACATTCATAAAATCTAGACCAGATTGGTTTGACAATAGTATCTAAACATTATGTAACTTATTCCTACTTTCAGTTGATTATTAGACATATAGTAGTGAAGTTATTCTAATCTGGAAAAAAGGAACTGTATGGTAAAACAGGAAATAAATCTAGTCTAAAATCTACTCTCCTATTTATTCTTTACAATATAAAATTACTGAAAGAAAAATACAGTACAAGCAAGTAGTTTTTAACTAAGAACTCATACAACTGTCAATAAAATATCTTTTCTGAAAATAATTAAAGAAACAAACTATTACTCTGCAATCTCATCATGCTATCCTTATCAAATTTTACCCCTGTGCTGGAGTATGGTCTGGTAAAACCCAGATGTGGAAAAACATAGTGGGTCTTTATCTTTAATCAAAAGCTTCCATTACTAATAAACTAAAACATTTACATTACTGAACCAGTTAACTCTTATATCATAAACTACAAACATAACATTCAATCATTCACAATATTTAAATAAAGACAGTTAAGTGAGAGAACCTGCTTGATCTTTGGACAACAACAGTAATGGGAGGCCGTTCCTCCCTACCAACTCCTGGAGAGCGCTCAAACAGTGATTCCTCAAGACCCCCAAGCTTGCTCTGGTCTCCCTGGCTGGAACTAGGTGCAGCAAAGTCAGATACCAGTCTTCAAACTCGGTATTACTCCAGAACTTAACAGTAAGTCCTCCCAGCTAACAAACTGTAATAAACCAAGTTACTGCAGTAATCCTCTCAGAACAACTTCCTTACTGTTTTCCCTTTTTCCCCAAATGAATTTTCTTGAATAGCATTCCACCTGAATGTTTCTTCTTTGGAAAATATCTGAGCAACCTCAGCTCTATTCATTGGGTACTTTTAAAAGATTGCCTAGGTCTTTTTGGGTTAGTTGTCATTTAATGAGCCACCTGCTCTGATCCCACTTTCTTGGGGGATCATGACCCCAATTATAGGGAATTTGCCACCTGCAACTTAGGAAGTGTTTGAGGATGTTGCCACTTGCCTTTTTCCCTCGACCTAGTTCCATCCACCAGTTTGACCAGTAACCTCTTTTTAACAGCTCTCCCATGCTGTTGTCTCCATAATTTATTTATTAATAACAAAATATTCTGAATTACATTCCACTTCTGTTGACTCTGTTGAGTCATCAATTCCTACTTAGCATTAAATTTAATATAATGTCTCAGTAATATAATTAAACAATTAACATTATTTTACAAAATTGGGGTATGTGACATACACACCCCCTTAAAATGTAACATCGTCCTCGATGTTAATTATTCTTCATCCTCTGCAACCTCCTGGAATAGATTCGGGTATGACTCCCGTATCTTAATTTCCAGTTCCCAAGTAGCCTCTTCAGGGCTAAGGTGCTTCCATTGCAGCTTGACCAACCCAATGGCAGGGTTCCGTAGAGTAATTTCCCTTCTCCTGATGATACAGTTCGGTTCCACCAAAATTTCTCTTTTTGGTTCCACCTGTACAACATTCCAATCAATCACATGAGTAGTATCATGAAAATACTTTTTCAGAACAGAAATATGAAAAATATTATGCACCTTCAAGTTAGGTGGTAATGCTAGCTGATATGCAACTTGACCAATTCTGGATAAAATTTCAAACGGTCCACAGTAACGTGGTGCTAGTTTTGCACAACTCCCCAGTCTTAGGGAGATTTTCTTTGGTCTTACCTTTATAAACACATGCTCACCCACCTGGAACTCTTTGGGAGTTCTTTTCAAATCTACTTGGCTCTTTTTTCGATCCTGTGCTATCTTCAAATTTTCCTGCACTTGTTTCATAATTTGTTCCATTTCCTTCAATAATTCAGGTCCTAACACCAATCTATCTACTGGATTATTCCAGGAGATAGGAGTGTTGCATTTACGCCCATACAAAATTTCAAATGGACTAAACTTAACTGATGAGTGGTAGTTATTATTATATGCAAACTCTACTAAATGCAAGTAGTCCTCCCACTTACCTGGTTGATCTTTAACATACATTCTTAATAGATCTTCCAGCACCTGATTCACTCTTTTAGTCTGTCCGTCTGTTTGAGGATGGAAAGAGGTGCTGAAATTCAGTGTTGTGTTTAATCCATTAAACAAGGACCTCCAAAAATTCCTTGTGAATTTAGGATCCCTATCTGAAATAATAACCTTAGGTACTCCATGTAACCTAAAAATCTGCTTTAAAAATATATTAGCTATATTGGCAGCCTTGTAAGTAGTCTTGACAGGAATAAAATGTGCTGCTTTACTTAACTTGTCAACCACCACCATAATTGAATCATTCTGATTCCGATTCCTGGGCAATCCAGTAATAAAATCCAAACTGATGATCTACCATTTCCAACTAGTAATAGGCAAAGGTTGCAGTAAACCAGCTGGATGTTGGTGTTCGGTTTTTACTTGCTAACAATCCAAACATCTAGCTATGTATTCAGCTACTTCAGATTTCATATTAGGCCAGAAATATTCTTTCCTTAACATCGTTACAGTATTTTGGTAACCTGGATGTCCTGAGTAAGGTGTTTTATGAACTTCATCCAGAATCAGCAACTTGACCTTAGGCATATTAGGCACATACAGTTTGTCCTTAAACAATAAAAAACCATCTTTATTTAGACTATAACCTTTTATCAAGGTTTCTGTAGCTTCTTCTTTAGCTGAAATTTGTAATTTTTTATAAATTTCATCCAGTTTTATCCCTTCTGTCACCTGTTCATTTAAATCAGTAGCATAAGTGCTGATTGATGCTGTAAAATTCAGCTTTGCATTTCTGCTTAAAGCATCAGCCAACTTATTTTCTTTTCCTTTTATGTGTTGAATTTCGAAATCATATTCACTCAAGAAGGCCAACCACCTTGCTTGTCTTGCATTTAAGTTGGGCTGATCTAAAAGGTATTTTAGACCTTTATTATCAGTCATTAAAATAAACTTTCTTCCTATTAAGTGGTGTCACCACATTTTTAAAGCATGTATAACAGCTGCAAGTTCTAAATCATAAGTTGCATAATTCTTTTCGTGGATCTTTAACTTCCTGGACTCATAGGCAATGACATGCCCATCTTGAGTCAGCACATCGCCTAAACCATCATTACAAGCATCGGTGCATACCACGAAATCCTTATTAGGATCTGCTATTCTTAGAATAGGCGCACTTGTTAATAAGGTTTTTAATTTCTTAAAACTTTCTTCACATTTTAAGTTCCAATCAAATTTCTTGCCTTTCTTTTGCAAGGAAGTGATTGGATTAGCTATTTTTGAAAAGCCTTCAATAAATATCCAATAATAACTGGTAATTCCCATGAATGACCTAACATCTGTTACGTCTTTTGGAACCGGCCAATCTTCGATTTCCCGAATCTTTTCAGGATCAACTGAAATCCCTTCCTTAGTCACGACGTGACCTAAGTACTAGATTTCATCCTTAAAGAAATCACACTTGCTAAACTTTGCAAAAATTTGTTGCCCTCGCAGCTCTTGTAAAACTATCCGTAAGTGTTCCTTATGTTCCGTTTCATTTTTAGAATAAATTAAGATATCATCGATAAACATGAAAACAAATTTATCTAAGCACTTATGCATTATATTATTCATTGGGCACATAAAGATAGATGGGGCATTGGTAAGCCCAAATGGCATTACGACAAATTCGTAATGTCCATACCTTGTCCTGAAGGCTGTCTTGAAAATGTCCTCATCTTTAATCCTTACCTGATGATATCCTGATCTCAGGTCTATCTTTGAGAACACCGTAGCTCCACGTAGCTAATCAAATAGATCATCTATGCGGGGCAACGGATTTCTGTTTTTAATGGTCATCTTGTTTAGTTGACGGTAATCTATGCATAGTCTCATAGTTCCGTCTTTCTTTTTGACAAAGATGAATGGTGCTCCCCAAGGGGACACACTGGGTCGAATGTACTTCTTATCTATTAACTCCTTTAGCTGTGATTTTAGTTCATTAAGTTCTAAAATATTCATACGATACGGATCTTTTGAGCTAGGTACCACACCTCGCACCAATTCAATAGTGAAATCCAGTTCCCTCCTGAGAGGTAATCCTGGAATTTCCTTTGGAAAGACATCAATAAATTCATTTAAAATAGGAATATATTCTATTTTTAACTTATGTTTTTCAGACTTACTTGCCTCATCTGTAATGGTTACAGCATAGGATTTACACCCTTTCCTGACTGCTCTTTTAAGTTGTAAAGCAGAAATATGCCTAATTACAGTTTTCCTAGGAATACCTTTAACTGTTACTAGTTGTTCATTATTATTTACGCACGTAAAGGTTTAATCAAAACAGTTTAAAACTACCTTGTGCTTCTCTAACCAATCCATACCAATTAGTAAATCATACGAGCCAAGTGGCAGAATGTTAAGCTTAACTGTAGTTTTAAAATCATTCATAAGCAAGGCACATTCTTTCACATAACATGTTACTTTTCTTTTTGCCCCAATGGCTAATTGAATTAACCAGGAACTATCAAACTTTTCAACAGTCAATTTACACTTTTCCACTATCCGAGGTGAAATGTAACTAAGACTAGCTCCAGGATCAATTAAAATGGTTACAGGGGTTTGATTAACCATACCTTCTACTTCCACCATGGAAGTCTGATAATCAGCTTGGCGGTTCTCCAACGCTGCATTTATTCTGGGCATAGTCCTTGCAAGTTCTCCAACAATCATTTCATCCTGCATAGTGTGAATATTGTTGTTTGACTTTTTTCGATTTGGGTAGACCGAGGCATATTGCGGGCCATTACATTCCCAGCACTTAACAGGCTCCTTTCGTTCAAAATTCTTAGTGAAATTCCCATGATTGTTGGCAGCTTCCTTTCCTTTAAAGTTACTAGAATTATTAGAATTATTAGAAGCACCATTTCTATTTCCCCGGAAGTTCTTACTGTTAGAATAATTTCTGTTCTTATTATTCTTGAAATTATTCTGGGGTACAAACTCCTTTTTCTTGAACTCAGGCTGATTACTGTTCTTTTTAACCTTCCAGTTGGCTATAACTTCTTTCTTCTTGTTCTATTCAAAACAGAAATTTGCTTTCCTCATGGCTTCTTCCAGAGTCTTTGGGTTATCATATTCGATTCTGTCCTTGATGTGATATGGCAAACAGCTGAGAAACCGCTGTACTTTAGGTTTCTCATCGACTAAATAAGGTACATACCTCAACAAACTTAAGAATTTACTGTTTAAATCCTTCATAGTCATGGATCCTAACTTTAATTCGTAAAATTCTTTAGCTTTTTCTTCATAATATTGTTCGGATAGAAATTTCTTCTTGAAGTACCTTTTAAAGGTACTCCAATTAACTTCTTTTTCCTTGATCCCCTTGACTCTTTTAAGATCTTGCCACCATATGTCTGCTTTTCCAGTGAGATTATAGATTCCCATTCTTGCCTTAAGCTGATTTGAATAGTTGTATATCTGAAAATATTTCCTCATCCTAGATAACCAGGACTCTGCTTCCTCCCCTTTTTCAGTCTCTCCGTTGAAAGTTGGGGGCTTTATTTTTTTAAACTCCCCAAAAATCTCTTCATATGGTCTGTGCTTCTTCCTTCTATCATACAACTGAGCCTCACTACTGTCACTAGTAGTGTAGTAGCGTTGTTGTTCCCAAAATCCTTCAGATGATGAACTGCTTTCATCTTTAGCCAGTTTCATCTTTTTAGATCCTTTCTGATGGCTAGCTTCCTCAGATTCGAATCTTTTGCTCCTCCCTTCAGTCTGAAATTTTTCCATCAAAATTTGGTTCAACTCTTCTTGAGTTTTCAAAATCCTTTCATTGTCCTTCTTGACTGATTCCATTTCAGTCTTCAAATCCTTTATATTCTGCATCAGCTCTGAAGAGTGAGCAGTTACCTCTTCTAACATAGGTTCTCTGGACATCTGTCTTGTCTCGGTGTTTGGAGTTTCCTCCTCAGCATATTCTCCTAGCTTCTCCATACCTACCTGTTAGATTCAGAAAAAAAGAAATTTTCTGCTCTTTACATAAAACAAAATACAGGTTAGGACATTATTTTTGTTGTTCTATGGAAACTAGTTTGGCCACATTTAGGCCTAGTATTTGAACCATGCTCTGATACCACATGTCAAAACCCCAAATTTTCCGAATAATTTAAATTTTTTTAATTTACATAATATTAACATAAATGCAGTTAACTAATCATTTAATTAGTTAAAGGTTATGAGCTTATTATTAGAATTCATATGTTATTTGCATAGAGTGATTGAACAAATCTTTTCAGTTTACTGACTTGTTTCTTTTTGCGAACATAAGGTGGGGCTGTCATGAAAAACTGGGCTTACTTAGCTTTCGAGCTAATGCAGAAAGTTTCTTCTGTCCTTATAGATTATAGGTAAGAAGATTGGCTGCTGCAAGTAAAAATTCTAAAGTATTTATGTACAAGTTTGTTTGCAATTCAAAGTTCAGTAAGACATTAGTGGCTAAGAACATATCAATGCTTACTGAGGTAAAATCCATTATCTATTCTTCATTCTAGTAGAGGTAGAAATATAGTTCTTAGGATTACTGAACTATCTGATATCTATCATAGTTGTCAGTGTCAAAAGATCTTAAAATAAGATTGTTTACAATTAAAAAACGAAAATCAAAAGTTTATGTTTAAGAAAACACAAATACTCTTACTTCGTAAAGTGTATGAATAAGGGGTTTACAATTTACTACTTCTAAATTCAAACTATCCATTGATAGGGATCATATACTCATGCTGATGCATCCGGTCTTATTTACATTACCACTGATTCAAAATATACTAAAGCTTATCTTAGGTCTGATGGATAACCTACTGTAAACTAGTTATTATTCTAATCATTTACAGAATGTACAACATAAAAGTTTCAAGGTCTAACCGTTACATTGATAAACTTTCTCTTAAATGGCTTCACCTTCATATATGATAAATTCTAAGTTAAGGACATTTATTCCAGATGAAGCATTCATCAAAATATTTAGTTGCTATTTCCTCTTGTAAGCATTTATCAAACTTAGATGAATATGGCAAGACAATAAGGTTAACATTATAACACAATAGTTACTATGGTCGAATCTACAACCTCCTTAAAGTCAACCATTAGTATACTCTATAATTATAATATAATTGTTGGTGGAATACTTGTAAAAATAATATTCTTACTTAGCCACAGGTATTAAACTTCCCTCCTATAATCAGGTTACAAACTTATTCTATTAAGACTGTAAAGTTTTAAATGACAAAGTAGTCATTCACCTGGATGAACATGTCATAAACAAGTCCATGACAATTTAAGTTTATAGTCTTACCCTAAAGATAACTCTTAAAATCTTTACCTTAGACATTTCTAGTTTGTATACAAGATGATGTTATTGCACTTACCACTCTAGATATAGTGCTCTTTAAATCAAATGTTTATTAAATAAAATATCATGTTATAAGGTTCTTTGCCATATAGTTGGTTGTACCCACGACAAACCTAGTGTTATCAATTGATTGCATCACATGGGTGATAATATAATATAACGTATGGTAATGATTTGTTATACCTTGCATCGGTGGTATGTTTCCACGAAAATTTTTACGTATTAACCTAACACTTGTGATAATGTTCCAATGATAGGTTGACTCGGCCGGGACTAAGGTATAACCTTGGAGACAGCCAAAAGATTGTCAACACTGGATCCTCATGATTAGCTCAACGAAACTATAGAAAACAAACCCACCGTGGCAAAGTATTTGCATGGTGACATGGCTTTGTTTGGGCCATGCATTGCAGGTTTTAAAAGAGTCTTCCGCAAGACCTAGCTCATTATCCTCCCTCGCCTTCAGCACTTATCCATCCTCTGTGCAAGAAAACCGGCCGCTCTGTCACTTGTGTAGTGCTGCGACTATCTATGGATTCTCCTTCTTGGTTAGCTTGCCCCATTGTACCAACGTGAAGGCCGTCTCATGGTGCTTCTGTTCATCATGCGTTACTCGTTCTCTGGTTTGCTTTTTCGCTGCCTCCATTGTTTAAGCTCGAGCCCTTGACAGTGTCAGTTCTTACCATTCTCCTTCAGTTTATCCAATGAGAGTGGTTCCTTCTTTCGGAGTGTTATGGTTTGAGATTCATTGTTACTATGTGTTGTTGGAAGGAGTAACAGCTTGACTTTAGGGTTTTATCCACTCCTTCAGTTTTATGACTCGAGGGTTCCCTGCTGTCAATGATTCATGAGTGTTGTAACGCCATTTCTTTTGCAACTGAATGGCAGACTCCTTGCTCGTACTGGTCGCTGGTCGCTGCATTGTTCTTTATGACTTCCAGTTGCTAAGGTAAAATAATTATTCATTTTTCTTTTAAAGAAATGCCAAAATTTCTTGTATAAACATCTCTTTGCTTTTAATATAAATTTAACAGTCAGTCGTATGTTTGTTTTGCAGATACGATCTCCCTCTCTTCTCTATCTGCACAAAGAGTATGTGGTTGCGGCAATAAGGGGCCACGATAAGCCCTGTTTTCTCCATGGCTCATCCACCTTGTGTAAACCCTTATGGGGTAATGAGGGTTTAGTTGTTGCGGCCTGTTAAACCCTCATGGATTTTGGTTGTTTGTTCGTTGTTTAACACCGTTTGGTTAAGACCCTAGCTCTATTGTAGGGCTCTCCGGCTTCGGCCGTGAGTGTAAAATTTTGTTTTGTAAATATTACTGTGTTTATAGTAAAAGAACAGGTTGTAAGCCTTCATGTGTAATTTCTCGGTACGGTCGTGGGTTAATATTACATAACCGGGTTTTACAGTCATTCCTTTGGTATATTCTGAATGAATAGGGTTTTTACCCTAAGTTATTATATAAGTAATAATTACTGTTTCGTTTTCTGCATTCCTTCCTTGCTTACATTATTGAAATTTTGAATACTTACTTATGTTTAAATTAAAACTGCGACTGTGAGTAAAATACTGTTAGTTCCACCGTTTGTTGATTTACTTGTATAAATTGGATTGTATAGGGTTTTAACCCTATTTGACAGTGAAGAAAAATAACTCTGTTCCTTTTTCTTTTAAATTACTGCTAAGTTGAAAAGTTCTTCTGTGATGTTAGCATTACTAGTTATATTTATAGCATGTAATTAAGCTCGATAAAAGAGCATCCTATACTTCTGTTGTTTACTTCCTGGACAAAATGCATTTGGTTTGTTTACTGTTAAAAAGTATTATTATTAGAGTTTCTGTACCTGGTTTATAATTTAACTTTCTTATTAATAAGAATTTGTAATTATTGATGTATAGGTTATACCCTTTGAATAATATAGGGTTTTTATAACTTTCTTTTTACAATAATTCTAAGTACTGTCAGTATACTTGTAGCTCAGACAGTATAAATAGTTATGGGATATACTTACAGTAATAAGAATACTACTTATGTTAATAGTAATAATATTCTTATATTGCATAAATAAAATACCTTATTACTATTATAATAACTATATTATCTCTCTGTGATTACTATAGCCTCTATATTAATATCCTTAGTTTATTTTTATAAGTATATCGAAAATAGTACTTGTTAATTAATTCTTATGTAATTTATGCTATACTATCTATGTTATTTTGTAATTAATTTGTTTTCTTAGTTATGATATTTATTTATATATATATAGAATTTAATTAACTCTATCCAGAGTTTATCTTATAAGCACAAATATTAACCTTTGTTCATATTCTAAATAAAAATATTAACAGCTTTGGAAACTTGTTCGGGCTTAGTCCCAATAAAAAGAAGGATAATAATGAAATGAAATACATCACAAAACATTCATAAAATCTAGACCAGATCGGTTTGCCAATAGTATCTAAACATTATGTAACTTATTCCTACTTTCAGTTTATTATTAGACATATAGTAGTGAAGTTATTCTAATATGGAAAAAAGGAACTGTATGGTAAAACAAAAAATAAATCTAGTCTAAAATATACTCTCCTATTTATTCTTTACAATATAAAATTACTGAAAGCAAAATATAGTACAAGGAAGTAGTTTTTAACTAAGAACTCATACAACTGTCAATAAAATATATTTTCTGAAAATAGTTAAAGAAACAAACTACTACTCTGCAATCTCATCATGTTATCCTTATTCAAATTTTACCCCTGTGCTAGAGTACAGTCTGGTAAAAGCCAGATGTGGAAAAACACAGTGCGTCTTTATCTTTCATCAAAAGCTTCCATTACTAATAAACTAAAACATTTACATTCTTGAACCAGTTAACTCTTATATCATAAACTAAAAACATAACATTCAATCATTCACAATATTTAAATAAAGACAGTTAAGTGACAGAACCTGCTTGATCTTTGGACAACAACAGCAATGGGAGGCCGTTCCTCCCTACCAACTCCTGGACAGCGCTTAAACAGCGACTCCTCAAGACCCCCAAGCTTGCTCTGGTCTCCCTGGCTAGAACTAGGTGCAGTAATAATCAGATATTAGTCTTCAAACTCAGTATTAATCTAGAAATTATCAGTAAGTCCTCCCAGCTAACAAGCTGTAATAAACCAAGTTACTGCAGCAATCCTCTCAGAACAACTTCCTTACTGTTTTCTCTTTTTCCCTAAATGAATTTTCCTGAATAGCATTCCACCTGAATGTTTCTTCTCTCGAAAATATCTGAGCAACATGAGCTCTATTCATTGGGTACTTTTAAAAGATTGCCTAGGTCTTTTTGGGTTAGTTGTCATTTAATGAGCCACCTGCTCTGATCCCACTTTCTTGGGGGATCATGACCCCAATTATAGGGAAGTTGCCACCTACAACTTAGGAAGTGTTTGAGGATGTCGCCACTTGTATTTTTCTCTCCACCTAGTTCCATCCACCAGTTTGACCAGTAACATCTTTTTAACAGCTCTCCCATGCTGTTGTCTCCACAATTTATTTATTAATAACAAAATATTCTGAATTACATTCCACTTCTGTTGACTCTGCTGAGTCATCAATTCCTACTTAGCATTAAATTTAATATTATGTCTCAGGAATATAATTAAACAATTAACATTATTTTACAAAATTAGGGTATGTGACATTCTTGATCTGAAGGAAACTTAAGCATTGTCGTAGGCCCTGCAGTGAATGTGAGGGAAGGAAACCTCTTTACAATGAAACCGTGATAAAAAAAACCCTAAACGTGGCGATTTCTTATTGGCGAGGTGTGCGGCAGTTTGTTATTCGGCAGATGGACAACGATGCTGCAGTGTTCCCAAACCAAACTTCTTAGAGAAAAATGCCTTACGTCGTAATTGCCGCAAGACCATGGAAGCCATGGTTGCAATGATAGATGAAATGCGGCCAAAGATTGAGTGCTTCTATAATTGGGGGTCACCAGTTACCGAGGGAAAGTACTCTAAGAATTTCGCTGTCATGATAATGGTGGAATCATTATTTCTTCTATATTTCTTACTCTCCGATGAATTTTACAGTGATAATGGTGTTCATATAAAGTGCGACATTCTGAAGCTAGAAAATCAGATCCTACTGTTTATGCTCAAAGAAATTTTAGAGAAATTTGAATTATCATGGATTCTCTATTTGGAAAATGGCATTACCGAATCGCTGCGTAGAACATCCAAGGAGTTGTTTCCATTCACTTTTTACGCCATGAAACCTGCAATAGATGATGATGCAACACTCATGGATCCGCATTTGCTGGGTTTCCTTCACGCAATCATTTCACCTTTCCTACGAATCGAACTGGACACCCAATATCCGTCTCTCCTTTAAAGGATATGCATCGTTGTGGAACACTACCTGGTAGAAAATGTGTGTAATATTTTCTTTTGTTGCAGTTGTAGAACTAGGAGAGAACTTCCCATCAAAGCATACACGACGAGGGAGCTAGCAAAGGCAGGGATTAAATTCAAATCATTTTCAATGAGGCCGAACCATGCCATCCGGTTCGACAAATACTCCGAGACTATATACCTTCCGTGGATGCTTATATCCTCGGTGCCTCAAACTGAAGTCTTGTTTCGGAACTTGCTCGCCTTGGAGTTCGTTGACGCATCCCGTCAAAATACAGTGACGAACTTTATTTAGATGATGGATTGCTTCATCGACACTACTGATGATGTTGAGGTGCTCATGAAATCTCATGTGATTAGTCACAGAAATATGCAAATCGAAAAGGATACAGCAGACATATGGGAGACCTTGCGTCGGCCTTTTTCTCATGGCTATGTCTAGCCTTCTCAGTACCTGAAAAACACACTCGAGAAAGCGCTGATTCCCAAGTATTACAAGATCAAAATCAGAAGTGTTATTGCCAAATTATTTAACTATTATTATCAGCAGTATTTCTCAAAGCCATGGACTATCGTAGCTCTTATTTTTGGAACTTTCACTTTGGCCATGAACATGGTACAGGCCTATTGTAGCTTATGGGCACACAATTCTAGAAACAACTCCAATTAGGAAGTTGAATATTTTGTATATTAATTTTGTTATGTTCCTAACAGGGAATATATAGGAATCGGTTAGATTGATTAATTCGAGAACCATATTTAATTTTTTATTTTTCAAATGTTTTTACTATAGTTTGATTAATTTTTTTTTGAATTATTCAAATATTGATTTAAGTTAGGTTTTATTGGTCTTTTGCAGGTGACGTAGGTCTGGAACTTTGTGCCCCAAGACCCGGCGGCGTGATAACGTAAGCAGTGCCATTGAATATTGAAAAATGGTTTTCATTTATTTGAAAATTCCTTACCAGAACGACAAATTTTTATGGTAAAGTTTTTTTACCTTCTCTAATGTTTTAAAAGGCCAACCTATTATTGTCGAAAATACCTTTATATGAATCGTATTTCATATGCCAAGGTTCATGCAGTTGAGATCTGACAATCAAGGTGCATGTGAGTTCGAGGCCTGACAATCAAGGTGCATGCGTTCGAGGTCTAACATCACTCGCATGTATCTACACATGTATCTACATTCAATAGATCATCACACTCCAAATGCGACATGCAACACTCCACTTGTCTTCTTCCTTGATAAACCCATCCTCCAACTATGCTACTAACATCCTCTAGATGTAACATGAATAATTGATCAACCTGCATGTCCTCCAACAGAAGCATGGTGGATATAAAGCACACAGAGTTGGGTGGTGGTCTCCCTATACGGACCTGGGCAGTGGCATCCCTTCAGATCCATTGGACTACTGCAAATACATCACACATATCAAAGGTATTTCCAATCTAGTGTCTGTATACTAGGTTGAATTTGGTATTCATTGTTTACATATTTTTCAAGATCTATGCATTAAAACGTACAATAAAACCAAATATAGCTTTAGAAATTATAACAACCCATTTATAGAAGAACTGTTTAAAGCTTATCCATTAGTTTTAGTTTTCTAGTTGTGAAATGGAAAAATATTTAAAACATCTTTCTAATATTTGAACTGTCATAAAGCCTTTGAATCTATGACAGCTTTGTAACAAGAGGTTCACATTTCATTATTTCCTGTAAATGGAAACAAATCTAATTATTATTTGCTCAATTTGTTGCAGATAGTATTCAATAAGGAACTTTTTTTGTTTAGCAATAATGGAAACTAGTCTGGCTAAGTTCCAATCGACATTCTTAGGGTACTTCAGGACTCTCATCACAGACGTCTCAATTCGTTTCATTTTGAACCTATGTGACCTACATAGAGATAACACGCAAGTAATCCAGAGTTTGGTTTGAGGGTTAGGCCACTCCAGGAATGGTATCGTACATGTTGATGATAGATGGATTCTGTAAAGCTGCCAAAATTGACGATGCTTTTGAACTTCTGAATGTCATGACTGGAAACCAATGTCTTCCCGATACATACTGTTATAACACTCTAATCAAGGGCCTTTGTAATGTTCGACAAATAGATAAGGCTTGTGCCCTCAAATTAGAAATGGCTCAGAAAGGATGTCCTCCAAATAATGTTACGTATACAACTCTGATTCGTGGATTATGCGAGGAAGGGCTTGTAGATGAGGCACATTAGATGTTTGATGAAATGAAAAGGAATGGAATTATTTCCAACTGTTATGACCTATAACATACTCATTGATGGCCTTTGTAATGCTGGTGAAGTGGATAAAGCATACATTTTGTTCTACAAAATGGAGATGGGAAACAATCAATCTTTGTTTCTGAATATTACCGAAGGTAGTGACCACATTGTAGATAGTGCTGACTTTCAAGCTTTATTTGAGCGCCTTTGTAAATATGGCTGAATCCTTAGAGAACATAATCTTGTTAGGAGGCTAATAGAAAGTGGTGTCATGCCAGGTACTGTTACTTACAATACACTAATCAATGGTCTCTGCAAGGAAGACAAATTAGTGGGAGCCTGGAGCTTTTCAAAGCAATGCTTCACAAGGGTTACATGCCAGATGTATTTACATACAACATACTAATAAATGGCCTTTGTATAGCTAACAAATATTAGGATACCTTTACTGTGTTTAAGAAGATGGAAGGAAAAGGATGCAATCCCAATGTGGTAACTTACAAGATGCTTATGATGTCACTATCTCACAAAGGTAGAGAATCACAGGCTTTTCAGCTTTGGATTAAGTATATCTGTCAGAGATCTGGTATAAATAATCAAGACTACTGCAATATTCAGTTGATTCATAAATTATTTGAAGAAGGAAATTTAGATGAAGCTTTCAGAACTGTGGTGAAGATAGATATGATGCAAGATGCTGTAGATTCTGGAGCATATTGTATTATAATAATTGCCTTATACAAAGCTGGGAGATTGGATGATGCATTGAAACTTTTAAGAATTGTTCAAGAACATAATATCAATCTTACAGAACCTACATATGTGTTGCTTATTACTGGTCTTTGCGAGGATGGTAGAGTAACGATGGCTGTAGAACTGTTTAGGGAATCATTGGAGAGAAGTATTTTTAGTAAAGCCTCTAGTGTGCAATAAAATTTTCAAGAGTCTTTGTTTTCAAGGAAGAAAAGCTAAATCACATGAGCTTCTTAGCGAAATGGTATACACAGGTTATGATCTTAAGATCTTACTTGATGACAATAGTAATATCTTACTTGACTACAACAGAAGAGCTACCATTAGGCCTACTAAAATTCTCTAACCTACATTCCTCATATTGCAATATATATTTTCCAAAAAAATTAAAATAAGAGTAATGTAATAGCATTGGACACTAAGAACTAACTAAAAGATGAAATAAAATCCTCAAGATTCGAAACCATGCTCATTAATAAGCAGTTTAAAGAGTACCAAAATCCACTTCTAACCCATTGGCACACAAATGTTGAAATCGCGGCCTATGCAGATGATTACTCATCAAATGAAATCTTTAAGGACGTCGATATCCAAGATTTCATAAAAAAAAAATTAGAACAAGGACCAAGTCTGTTTGCAATTAACTTACGGTCGAATTATGAGAAATCCCACCGACTTCCAATCAAACTATGAAGCATCAAATTTTATAGTAGTCTGATAAATTGGACGTGCTAATTACAGATTCAAAATTCTCAGGATTCCATTCAAAGTATATGATTCTGAAGCATCAAATTCTATATCAGTTTGATAAATTCTTTGGTAGACACAAGGAATTCATTCTCTTTGATGGCTTTAAATGATAAATAAAATGCATTCTTCCTTCCCTTTCATTTAATTAATCTTATCTCAATACATTTAGTAATACCCTATGTTTTTTTTTGTTCTTTCAAAAACTTCTTTTAACTTGAGGCATGCACAGAAAACAATATATCTTATGAGTCTCCTCATTTTTCTTGTCCATATTTATTTCTTGAAAACCTAGTTTTAGCTGATTACTAATAGCACAAGTGAAAAATATTGACACAATAAAAGTACCCATGCTCCTAGTAAATTACTCTCAAAATCAGAGATGAATTGAGTGCTCGTGCTCCTGTTCAATTACTCTCAAAATTAATACAACATGTTTAAAGGATGAAGTTAACTAATTATGCACAATTTTTGCTCCTCCGATTCCCTTGGATGACTTCCTCCTCTTGTGGCTTTCTCTAAAGCATTGGGAGATTTTTGTTGGCATAAAATGCTTCTCCACGTTTTATTGTCATGGATTCCAATAAAATTTCTCACTAATCTCTTTAAAATTTCTCACCAATCTCTTTGGACTATCAAAACTAAGCTGCTATTGAAAAAGATAGATCGAATTACCAAAAGATATTTACAAAATTCACAGCATGTCGTTCTCCTCGGTGTCGTTAAGGCTCGCTGAATTTATAAACATATCATCTTCAGAAGCTCTAACTTTGATAACGTTGAGAACACCATTATTTATTCTCATTTTAAAATGGCTATGCTTTCAACCATCGTTGTTTTGGAAAAATTCAAAAAATGTTATACAGAGCTAAGTTTTGGGTTTGTGCATATTACAGGTCTGAGAATATACTCAATGTTACTACATGGTCTATTGAATGCAGCGAAATGGGAATGCTCCCACAGCTTTGTTATGTCGCCCTACCACACAACACACTTCCCGTAATCCTATGATGTGACTCAACGTGTCAACTTATTACGCATTTAATGTGAAAGATAGTGAGCTACAGATAGCACGTGTCATGGGCATGACTACTATTAATTTCACATGGCCTATCAATTAGAGTGGATCTAATAATATAACAACAATTTATAAGCGTACTATTTCTATTCATCAACAATTTATAATATAACATATAGTTACTAGCAATACATTTTAATGCATTATTAACAATTTATAATATAATATAATATAACATAGTTACGAGCAATACATTTTAATGCATTATTGATGAGTGTATAATGAAGAAAACATTATGCATTCATGAACAATGTATGCAATGAGATTTCATTAATTGTATAATTTATAATAACATATATTCACCATAAGTACATTTTAATGCATTATTATTCATTATTGACGAGTGTATAACTAGGAAAACATTATACATTTACCCCAAATGTATTTAACAAGCTTTAATTAATTGTACGATTCATCTTAATAGTCCACTTTTGCTAAGAGGAGCAGAGTGTATTTTATGTTATTCTAGCAATAAGGCAAACATTATGATGGATATAATGTTTGCCTTGTTGTTGTTGGGATGTTGACTAAAATTATTACAATAAGGCAAACATTATGTGCTTACCATTATTATGTTCCCGATAGGGAATATATATGAATCGGTTAGATGGATTAATTCGAGAACCATATTTAATTTTTTTATTTTTTAAATGTTTTTACTATAGTATGATTAACTTTTATTTTTTGAATTATTCAAATATTTATTTAATTTAGGTTTTATTGGTCTTTTGCAGGTGATGTAGGCCTGGGACTTTGTGCCCCAAGACCCGACAACGTGATAACGTAAGCACTGACACTGAATATTGAAAAATGGTTTTCATTTATTTGAGAATTCCTTACCAAAAGGACAAATTTTTATGGTAAAGAAACATTTATTAATGTGCATGTGATATGATCATGTTTATGATTAAAGCCCTACTTAAATTGAATCACAAAATTGAGCCAGATTAACTTCTAGAAACAACATTCTAATATTTATTGATATTTTTTCTCATGCTTTTATTTGTTTTTGTTAAATACCAGAAAACTAGAAACTATACCCAAGTTGTTGATGGCAATGTCAGGAACATTGCCACCTCATGGCTCTTGTTTTCTTATGGATCAAACAACTTAAATATGTAGATAACGTAAGTATGTTAATTCCAACATTTCTTTGGCTCTATCGAAAGTTTTGTCATATGGAGTAGATGGTTATTGTGGTTATGGAGTGGATGGTTATTGGTCACATATTATATTTAATATTTTGTAATTAATTTAAGCGTAATTCCATATGTTTTCAATGTATGGTCAACCTGAATGAATTATTATTGATCTTTATTTTTTTCCAATCATAATAAAAAGCTATACTTTTCCATTCATCAAAATAAAAAAATTACAATATCAAGACGGGTTACAAAGTTCAGCAAAAGCTTACAAACATTACAAAGTTTTGTTAAATATAATTTTAATATAAAAAATTACAATATCAACAGGTGTTACAATGTTTAAGCGAGAACTGACAAACATTACGAAGCTTCTTTGAAATAAAATTACAATATCAAGAGGTGTTACAAAGTTCAAGGAAAAGCTTACAAACATTACAAAACTTCCCTACAATAAGCTAAAGCCTATAGTTATTAATTAGTAAAAAATAAGATAAAAAATAATTAGATATAGTTTTTTAGGATACTCTCAAGAAAAGGGAAATGAACCACAAACTCCCACAATTCTTCTCATAATTTTTCCCATTAAAGAAGCCTTTTTCCACACAATTCTTTTCATAATTTTTTCCCAATAAATAAGCTTTTTTCCCACACAATGCTTCCTTGCAAAGAGAATCTACCACAAATTTTGGACCATGTAAATATGATCAACATTCAAATAATATAAGGAGGTTAACAACAATGGAACAAGCTTGCATCATTAAAGAAGATTTTTTTTTATCCACACAATGCTTCCTTGCAGAGAGAATCCTCCACAAAAAATTTGAATCATGTAAACATGATCAATATTCAAAGTATGTAAGGAAGCTAACAGCAATTCGGCAAGCTTGCACCATTGCATTAAGATAAAAGAACTTATAAAGAGCCCAAATTTCTGCCCGGATTCACATTGACAAGATTCTCCGTAAATATTCATCGAATCAATGCCTAAAGAAGTGACAACTTTGACCAGACACCAAATAGCCAAAAGCTTAGCTTTTGTGTTTGTACCTTTGCCATAATTTAGTTTTAATAATTTTTAGATATATACCTACTCCACAAAATCCAAGCTACCCTGTCAAAATAACATGTTTCTCCAAAGGAACTTAGAAGTGATATATCTTAACCTTTCATGACATCTTCACCTTTACCTTCAATGAGGAAAAATGCCTATAACTGCTCAAAATCCTTAAAAAGCTAACAACCAGATTAACAAGTTTATCTTAAAAATAACATAATTCCTTATTTTCCAAATATACTAGAACAGAAAAGCCTCTAATAAGTAGCATTTTTGTACCACTTCAAAATGTAAACTTCAAAAGAATCCAAACCCGAAACTGAATCCTAGAAATTTAGAGATGGCATTCCACATATCTTGATTATAAAACCAATATACAAAGTTGATTAATAGATTACCCTATACATTTATATTAAAAAGACATATATTTAAACC
>LPNX010703396.1:50000-55606 GCA_001517045.1 Pseudotsuga menziesii | reverse complement strand
TGAGATCTAAGTCTCACATTAATGGTTTGTAATACATGTTTAGTTAGAATGTATTTAAATACAAAATTGATGTGCTTGAGGACATGCTATCATAGTTCAGTGTTCCCAATATACATGATATCATTAGCTGGTTATGAAATAATGGGTTAAGTGTCAACCATATTTTTTCCTGTGATCTAAAAGGAAGTTGCGATTTCTAAGATTTAGTTTGAGTAAATTTATCTCATAAGGTTTTTCGATAAATATTTTTTACATTGGAAATTTGTGCCGTGTTTGAGTTTGTATAATTCGTTCATTGAAATTAGAGTAGTTTTCTACCAAGTTGAGTGAACTTGGGATGAATTTGCAGTATCCTTGCACTGAATGTCCTACTTCTATGTAGCAAAAGCTTCTTATCAATTACAATGCCATGGATAGGGAGAGGCGAATTCATTGATTGAGGTATGGATCAATACCATTCATGGAGCCATTCCCCACAACAAGCAATCCAATTATATTAATTGTTGGTAAGTAGTGTTGTAGAAGCCCTGATTTTCTCTCTGCAAATACTTAAGTAACAAATTGTTGAGAGACCACTAGACTTCATCCCGTTTTGAGTTAAAGTGAGGATTTTTCTGTGACATATATAAGCTGTAAATTGTAAATTATTTGGGTACAGTTTCTCCAATTGGAAAGAAGCACACCTACACCATGTCATCCATCACAAGGGTTTTCATTAAGTGTAGTATCCTCGATGTATTCATAATCCCATGGTAGGTATGTGATGTAACAATATGTTTTCATTTCAAGTAATTTCCTTCTAGAAGTGATTGTTTTATCAATGAGATCAATCAACTTTGCATTTGGTATGAATTCTTTTGACGTTGGTTGGATAAATTGATTATCATTGAACCAACAAGATGCAAAATCATTATGTTTATCATGCATAAACCAATCAAAGGCACCTTGCATCATTCACCTTTCTTACTAATGCCAAGTGCAAAGTTGGAATGCTTTTCACTAATATAAACCAAACAAGTTCAAACTACAAGGACCAATGCCTCAACTATATCAAATTGAATCAAGTGGACTACATGCCTAAAATCTAGCACCCCAATAAATCATACCTAAGAGGAGATATCATGTAACACACCTAGAACTAAAATCATTTTAGTTTTCATAAGACATTACTTTAAAAATTATTGGAAAGTTTTATGTTGTTGACCAAAGATGGTCAAAGATGAGTGTAATTGAATTATTTTATTATTTAATTATTAAAAAGAAGAGACACCTATCCAAAGAAGACTGTTGAAGATTGTTCACTTCCCCACTAGGAGGAAGGATCTGATGTAGAAGGCCAAAATGACAAATGGCAGCAACAACATTCACTTTCTAGTAGTTGCGAGAGGCAAGAACCCTATAATTGTGGTCATTTTCCCAAGAAAAGAGGAACTAAGCAAGTGGCTCATTTAATTGCAAAACTTACGCAAAGACCTAGGAAACATTATATACACCATCGAATGGGCAGGAGGTTGACCACATTAACTTAGGGTCGTTAATGCATCCTGCAAGAGATAGAAAGTGAATGTTTTTGCTTCCATTTGTCATTTTGGCCTTTTACAATAGATCCTTCCTCCTAGTGGGGTGGTGAACACTCTTCAATAGTCTTCTTTGGATATGTGTCTCTTCTTTTTAATTATTAAATAATAAAATATTTTAATTACAGTCATCTTTGACCATCCTTGGTTAACAAAATAAAACTATAAAATAACTTTTAAACTAATGTCTTCTAAAAAGTAAAAGGTTTTCATTTCTAGGTGGGTTACACATCAAGCATTTCTATTCAGTGGTTTATTCTTAGGAGGAGACAAACGTTTTTGTTCTGTGTTTTGTTATGTTACGTATCACCTAACAACTTATAGTAGAGTTGGAGTTAACTGTATTTATTCATTGCATGTGTAAAAAAACCCTCTTAGTTACACCAAGAGACCAATGAATTTCAATAAACAAATTTGGAGTTCGTTGGAAATTATCACCAATTGATTTAATCTCATTAGAGGAAATTTCAACTCAAAATGGGCCTTTTAACTCTAATTTAAATTCCAAGTCATCATGTGTTAGCCAATGAAATTGCTTTAAAGTTGAAACACCATATAGGTCTTAAACACTTTTTAATATAAATTTGGGGATAAGTATCATAAAAAAAAGTAGTTTTTTTTGTATTTTCGACATATCTTTCTGTGTTTTTACTCAAATTTCAATCCGGAGAGCTCATTCGATGTCGAGTACCCACTCGGCATACTTTTGACGGACCCCACTACCCCAGAAAAAGAAATACGTGAAAAGATGTGATGATGACATCATCATCATGTTTTTTTCAGGTATTTCATGTTTTTGGGGATAGCGGGGTCCGTCAAAAGTATGCCAAGTGGGTACTTGTTGGATGCAGAATTTTATTCCACATCCAATGAGCTCTCCTGATCGAAATTTGAGTAAAAACACGGGGAGATATGTCGAAAATACAAACAAAAAAGTAGTTTTTTTTTTCTTTTCTTCCTCCAAAATTAATAAATATTATTTTATTATTTTAATTATTATTTTATTAAATTTTTTAGGAGGCCCAGTTTGAGTTGAAATTTACTCTAATGAAGGATACAATGTTATGCATAAACTAAATGTTAGAATGTAGCACACTTGATCTGATTGATGTATATAAATTATCCAATTGATTCATATAAATTCTCTAAAATTCATAATTTTTTTTGTAAAATCTAATTGTTTAAGTTTATAATGGTTAGGAAACAATTTTATTATGATTTGTTTTACATCTTAATTGGTATGATTGTTATTTTTCATATAGTATTACCATAGTGTCATTGTAGGCAATGGCACTGTTAACTCAGAACCCCTCCTTTTTAACATAAATACAATTCTCCCTACAACGTTTGACCAAATAAAATTAGGTAATATGAACTACATTTAAATAAACAGGGCAACCAATTTAAACGCAGAGTAAGCATAGACCCAAAACATTTCACTCGACAATGCTAGCTATAGAAATACACAATTTACACCATCTTTCACCCAACTAGAACAAACATTAAAATAATTTCACCATCGTGCCATTGCTAGAAATGGCACACCTAACATTGTAAAATCTCCATCAACAGAATTCATTCTCATCAGAACACACTTTCCTAGACAGGGAAAATAACCAAGAACGAAAATATTCTTCTAAAAAACAAAAATTTATACGATTTTGTTTCTTAAAAATCAACATTTAAAACCAATTATAGAGTATCCATTCTCACCATTAAAATATTGCACAGACTTTGAACCAAACCACGAATCTCATAACTTAAATAAAATACAGAGTGCATAACACAGAGTAACGATACAACTATTAAAATTCCAAATTAGTGATGTATTGTAGGTAGCATTTCACCCACAGTTGTTATCACATTACAAATGCGTGAACATGCCATAATTAAAAAAAAAACCTAAACCCCACGAATAGTCTGAGCTTCGCCTCATTCCCAAACACTAGCATTTTCAAATAGGAATCCATTAAAAATAACAAAGAGAGAATCCCCATAAACTTTCAAACCACATACCGACCAATCAAAGGATAAGGTCCCATGTGCATGGGCTTACCAAATGGTGGCTTGACAGTCTATCTCTACCCACAGTCATAAGCTGCTCCAACACTGGAACTTCCACGAAAACCATTCAAACATTAGAGTATGTCTCAGAAAAATAATAAACATATAAATATTGTAAATAGCATGAGGAACAACTCATACCTTGGCAATATTCTAAACAACCCTGTAATTCCACATTGTGCCACCGAAACCCCAACCAGCGAGATCGCTCCCTCACCTACTCTATCATGCAAAGGATGTTTTTTGAAACCCTATATATGGTTTTAAGCATGTGCCAACATGGATGGAGAAGCCACGATGCCATCACATGGCCCTAATAAATGCAGCAACCAAAATCCCACTACGTTTTAGATTTTTACGCTTTCCCTATAGTCTTATTCCTTTGTTTATTTTGGTTAGGTTTTACACCAAGCACTTAAACCCTTAGTTTTTAGGTTTTAGAACCTTTGTTTTCTAGGTCTTGTCCCTTCTAATGAACATATACCCAGCATAGGCTCAGATACATAGCACCTGTAAAACCACAGATACATCATGTATTAGTTCATAATAACTAAGTAATCCCAAGCCATAGGAGTCTTCCTTACCTTTCTGATTGAGTCATTAGGTAAATTCATCCACTCCTATCCGTTATAAGCTAAGGTAAGTTAGCCATGTAATTTTAGTAAATAAGACTAGGTTGCATAATAAGCATCCATTATAAACAAGTGGTATCATAAACAACATTAAACTGAATAAAAGACATAAATATACAAGAACATCAGTATACAAATAAATGACAATAAACATCATCACAATTAGAACGCCATGTATTGACTTACAAGAGAAAACTAAAACATGAATACAAGTATTGTACCTATTAAGTTTATACAACGCTGAAGATAATTATAGATGTCCCTTAGATCTTAGTAGTGTTATTGATCGTAGAAAAAAAAATTACTTATAGATTTTAGGGACATTACAAAGATTTCTTCTTTGAGTCTTGAAAAAAAAGATCCCTCATATATAACAAGTTATTTGTGACTATGTCGCTTGATCAAAAAAACATAAAAATATAGTCATTTTGTAATTATTAATCTCAAGCAATGTTAGGAGACAAAGACCTTGTTAGCGACCAAAATGAAATGGTATTTTTAAGAGTGTTCTCATTACTCTCTATTTGATTTTCTTACTTTCTTCAATTTTTGGCCGGTGACTTAACCTCCAGACTCTTCATAATTCTCCCATTTATCGCTTGTACCTAAGATAGTCTCCTGACCTACAATACAAAATCATAATAAATTATCAAGCCATGAGTCATACAGAAAGCTACAAGTCAAATCCTAATCTCAATCCATGAATCAAGCCATAAATTGAGCCGACAATCAAGCTGTTCGGTGCTCAGTGAAATTGCAGATGCCCAATTTTAGCAGACAGAATGCATGTGCAGCTGTCCCATGATGAACATGTTTTGGTTTTTGGAATGATAGCCTAGGATTGAAAGCAACATGCCATGCGCAGGTGCCACAAGGAGGAAGCTCAATTTCCAAGTGCCAGATCATAGGTTACACAGAGCTCAAAGAGTTTTAGTGAGATCGTATTTTTCTTTATGAGTCCTCTCAAAACTGATGATTGTATTAACTCATGCCGCCAATATCAAGAGGGTTGATCAAATTATTTACGGTAAGAATGCCATGGTTTTTCTGTCAAAAGTTTTCCAATGCATAGAATGCCCAAGCACTAAGCCATATAAAGGATATGTTCACAGGATGCCTCTTTCCCTCTTATCACAACTCATTGAATGACCTGGTCTTTAGTTTTCAAATGTGCAGATGTCGATTAGGGAATTTACTATGTTTACAGAGTTTGATTTATCCACCAAAAAAACATCATGCCAGAATAAAGGAAATTCATTTTTGTAGTTTCTAATACTTTTGAAAGACTGTACTTTCGACGGCTTAGACTAGTTCCAAAAGGTGTTGTTAGTTG